>JAEMWC010000936.1:90000-227500 GCA_016490735.1 Pachyseris speciosa
GTGCTCCGCTTAATTATGCTGGTCTTCTTATCTACGGCTCAATCTGTCTTTAATTTGCTGCTTGAAACTCCATGCCAACTCGCCAACATTTTCAATTTTTTTAATGGCTAGTTGTCAAGAATCATGGCTCATGGACGAGCCGAAAAATTGGCGGTTTGATGTACAGTGTAGGAAGAAGCTCGTGTCCAATGAAGCGAATTGAATGCGGCGTGACGACGGTAGAATTCCTCAGAATGTCTCCACTTCAAAAGACTGAAAAGCATGTTCATTCACATCATATTGTGTATGTAGGTTTTTTAAAGTTATTAATATGTCGACCTCAGTCTATCAAAGTTTCGAGGAGAAAACAGTTTGACACGGAATTTGGAAGCAAAGCACACGCTGCCCTTCTCCGGCGATGATTGATCGATTATGTATATTCATTTCTTCTTAGCAGGCTTTTGCGAACACTGGAAATTGACTATTGAAATAGACTATTGTTGCTTTACAATGGGCATATTAAATGGTGAGAGAGCTTCAAGTCAATATACTTACAGTTTCCAGGACATCGCGCACTACGCGAATCGCGTAGCATGCGACGCGATTCGCGTCACGTGCGAGGGTGGTAACTTACTTTTGAGCGGTACTGTAGATCAAACATGGAATACTATTTAAATGCAATGTTGAGAGAGGCGGCTAAATGGTGAAACATGCTCGTCCAACACGATGTTGGATGAAAATATTTGATTTGTTTAGCATGATTAGGATGAGTGACAAAATGTGCACATATGAGTGTATGAGGCTGTGTGCAAATCTTGCCATCACGAGGAAACATGATGAGTAATAAGGGTTTAAAACATAACTGACTTTCAGGTTTTTGTCTTGCAAGCAAGCTGTGACCAAATTCTGGGGGAAAATGGTGTTAGGTTATTTGCTTGAACTGTTGTTAGTCATATGCAAGAACTGAGGACAATGCAATCCAAAGGGGAGAGAGAAAAAATCTTAAAAGGCTACTACAAAATTGTATCATCTTTTCCTGCCCCCACTCACCTACCCTGCTAGCAGAGGTTTCTTTCTGGCAAGTCTTTTAGCATGTACGAAGTCGTTCGCGTCTCTTGTATTTCGCGCAGCCAGGTTGTTAACATCCCCGAGACAAACCTCTGCCACGAGCCGCTTACAGTACCGCTCAAAAGTAAGTTACCAGTCGCGTCGCGTTTCCTGCGCTACGCAAATCGCGTCGCGCGCTACGCGAATCGCGTCGCGCGCTACGCGATTCGCGTCGCGCGAGAGTCACTAAAGCGGAAATTTTTGGCATAAATTTTGGGTGATTTTGCAACGTGATATCAATTAAATTCGCTTAAATGCCATTTTACTGTCACGCCAGTAAAATATAGTTAATGGAACGTGACGCGCGTATCTTTAGGTCTTTCATGGCGGCACAGCTCTCAATAAAACTATTGTGTAGTCAAGCTCCAAAGGTCGCTAAATTCTGAGACTCATTGTATATTAGGGTTTAACAGTATAGCTTTGTTACCTTTAGTATTTTATAACGATTCACGGCATTGGCCTAAAATATTAAGGCACTATTCATGGTGATGTTATTTCACGTGTAATGCCAAGCCGTTCGGTAGTACAGCTCTTTCTACTGGCTATTTGGCAGACGTTAGTCTAGCTATATAAGCTCAAACGAACTGTTCAGAGTTCACTTTAGCGTTCTGTTGTACAGCGCAGTTAGTACTTGTTGTAAACTATCGCACATTTTTTCCCTCCCTCCCTCCCTTTGGAGACGGGGTTGGTCGCATTATGGCAAGTGATTAAACAAGGGTCACTCCTACGTGTTTTGGTTAAGTCTGCGCAGCGACTTCCCCCAAGCTTGTTGACCTCGTTGCTTTGAATATCGCCTTGCTAACCGATACTCTTGTCCGATCCAGCACGTGCTGTTTTGCATTCAGCTCGTAGTGTTGGGGAGATAAGTGAGGTTCGTTTGTCACGCAATAGCCGGAAGTCGCACAGGCTAACCTAACGCAAGGCAGTGCTCCCCCATTAACGCCAACTTGTGTTGTTCTTTGTCTTTGCTTAATATGGTGGGTTTTGTTAAGGAACAGTGACATTAACACTTTCCAAATGCAGCTATTGTTCTGTCGAATTTGAGTCGTTCATACGTGTAGTTCACTTCTGTGCAAATAAATATAGCATCATTGAGGTCATTACAAATCGAAAACTTGTAAACAAACCGACGAATGATCAATTGCGAATGATAAGCATAATTCGTTACTCCCGTTAGCGCTGAATTTAGTTGAATTTTTATCGGTTCTGTCGTCGATACGTTTAAATGGTCGTGTTTTCTAAATTCGTTGAGGACATAATCAAGAGCTAGTTCGGCACAAGCAAATGACTAATGACCGGCCGGGTTACTGCATATGCATTTTGCTTTCGGATCGCAAATTTGCATAAAACCACAAAACTACTGTCTGTGTAATTTGAAACCTTCCACTCCATATGACCAAAAAATTCATGAGAAGCGAAGGAATAGAACCCGAAACAGAACGGAGTTTATTTTATTTCCTTCTTTGTGCACGAACACATTAACATGTAGAAATCTGAAGTTCATTCTGCCAACGGTGAAGACGCATAAGTTTGGGTAGTTTTATGTGAAATGTTTTGTTTATTCGACACGCCGGCGCTCAATCGTATATTTTCTACTTCGAAGGACCGGAACACATTTTCCTGGCCATATCTTTGTAAACTTGTGCAGATTTTAATCCAGTTGAGTTTGTCCGTGGAAAAAAGATTTGCCGAAGAGTAAGTAGTTCGGACGCCTCGCACGTGCTCCGCTTAATTACGCTGGTCTTCTTATCTACGGCTCGATCTGTTTTTAATTTGCCGCTTGAAACTCCGTGCCGGCTCGCCAACATTTTCAATTTTATTAATGGCTAGTTGTCAAGAATCAAATGAATAGAAAACTAACAAAAAGTATCAAGCATCAGTCATGGCTCATGGACGAGCCGAAAAATTGGCGGTTTGATGTACAGTGTAGGAAGAAGCTCGTGTCCAATGAGGCGAATTGAATGCGGCGCGACGACGGTAGAATTCCTCGGAATGTCTCCACTTCAAAAGACTGAAAAGCATGTTCATGTACATCATATTGTATATGCAGGTTTTTTAAAGTTATTAATATGTCGACCTCAGTCTATCAAAGTTTCGAGGAGAAAACAGTTTGACACGGAATTTGGAAGCAAAGCACACGCTGCCCTTCTCCGGCGATGATTGATCGATTACGCATATTCATTTCTTCTTAGCAGGCTTTTGCAAACACTGGAAATTGACTATTGAAATCGACTATTGTTGCTTTACAATGGGCATATTAAATGGTGAGAGAGCTTCAAGTAAACATACTTACAGTTTCTAAAACATCGCGCGCTACGCGATTCGCGTAGCGCGCGACGCGATTCGCATAGCGCGCGACGAGAATCGCGTAGCGCGCGACGCGATTCGCGTCGCGCGTGAGGGTGGTAACTTACTTTTGAGCGGTACTGTACATTTCCTGTTGAGCATGCGCTTTTAGATAACTCCAAATTCTTGGAGGTAGATCATGTGACAAACAGGTTTTTCAACTTGCCCTGACTTTCACCGCACTGTTGTGATACAAAGGAGACAATTGGCCTTTAAACTTAAGGCTTTAATCAGCTAATCTATCATACTAATAGTGACACAAGAAAACTTGGCAGCCAACAGCCAAACATTCAGCATAGTTAAAAAGTGATTTTAAGAGTTGATTTCAATGATGCCCAACAGGCTGAACAGATTGAAAAGCTGATCAAAGCTGCCAAAGTTGAGGTGGAACCTTTCTGGCCAGGTCTCTTTGCAAAAGCCTTGGATGGACACAATCTTGACAGCTTGATCCAGGCTGCTGGTGCTCCTGGCGCAGGTGGTGCTGCTCCTGCATCTGGCGGAGCTGCCACTGAAGCTGCTGCCGATACAAAAGAGGAGGAGAAGAAAGAGGAAAAGAAGGAGGAGGAAGAAGAGGAGTCTGACGATGACATGGGATTTGGTGAGTTAGAAGCCTTTCAATCATAAGAACATGAAAATACAGGTCAAGGCAAATTCTGAAATCTCAAATCTTAAAAGAGCTTTGAAGGTTGGTTTATCCATCTACAGTACCGGCTGGAGGGATTGCAGCATTACACGCGTGTAATGTGCGTGCAGTACACGCAGTTTACACGGACCTTACACTCACTTTACACGCAGTGCCCACGCAATGCCCACGCAGTGTCCACGCAAATACATTTTATGCGTGTCATTTTACACTCAGTGACTGCGTGTAAAATAACACACAGTCTCTCCCCTGGAACTCACTCACCGCTTGTAACAAGAACAAAACACTACCGTATTATTTGCTGACCGTCTTGCTGGTGTTCTGTCATTGTCATTCTTCAAATGAGAGTTTTAAAGCAAACCCACTGTTTTACAAAAGGCATGAAGGATAGCTTGAAGTATTGCATTCAATTTGTGGTATCGAAAACGGGATTAATTCGCAAACTTCGGTATTTTTATTACAGAGTTGCGTGACAAGGATAAGTGCATGAATTTAAAAAAAAAGCCACAGATGAGCCATAAGCGGCGCCCGATCGTCTAGACATTCGAAACGAACTGAGCTCGATTGACCAGGCTGTTCTTGTAAAAAAAAAACATCTGTTGTGTTCATTATGAGCAGGCAAGTCAGCCCAGTTACCGAGAGCACCATTATTGTGACGGAGATCATTACAAAATGCAAAACAAAACATATGAGAACTTTTACTTGTTAAAAGATAAAATGAAATCCGATCCGTTGATAGAATTCGTTGCCTAGCACGTGACAAAAATAGCACACGCTGTTTGTTGAAGAATGTGATGTTTATGATGCGGGGGAGATAAAACGAAACAAGATCAATGTATCATTTACAGCAAGCGAAAAGAATTTCACTCGAACTATAGCGGAGTGCCGCAAAATTTGTGCTCGAACTATTGCGGAGTGGTGCGAAATTTCACTCAGAACTGTCACGGAGGGTTGCAAAATTTCGCTCGAACTATTGCAGAATGCTGCAGAATTTCGCTCAAGCGATAGTGGAGCAGGGGTTTCATGAGAAGCCAGCAACCGGCGAAAATCACCGCCTACTTTGTCAAAATTTACCTCTTTTTAAATGATTTCATCAGTGTTCCGCCTACTTTAGTTAGCTCAGACGGCTATTTTAAAATTTGTTAAAAACCCTGGTGGAGTGCCGCAAAATTTTCGCTCGAAATTTCGCTCAAACTGTCGCAGAAGGGTGCAAAATTTTTAAACCATTGCGGAGTGCCGAAACGGACTCTCACAGCAGTTTTCCTGAAATAGTAGCGCAGAATTTTAGGTTATCCCTCGACAAGAGTAAGATGCTTTCTTTCAATCCTTAAGGTTCGTATTAATAATTGAAGGGCTCAGTGGAAGAAGGGCATAAGTGACGATTTTGGTTATTTTGCTGACGTCCTCCAAATGAGCTGAAGTTTTGCATGTGGCCTTTGATACATTAGAAAAACATTGCCCTATATTTCTTTCGCTTCTTTTTACGCTCAGTTTTCGAGAAAACGCGGACCAAAATACGCATTCTACACGTCACTTAGCACAGTCTTCCACCAAGCCCTTCTTATGAAAACTAAGCGCCAAAATTTCGTAATTGGCTTAAGACAACACGGAACGTCTCTGCTCAATAAGCCATAATGTGCTATATGACTTTTTGACTCATAAACAGCGCACAAGGTGCCCAGCTGACTTGGAAATATGCCGGGTCTACTTGTTTTCTTGAATGCAGCACTTACTACAGGTGTTACTACCCGTGTTTTGCTTAATCGTAGCGCTCAACAAGTTTGCTTGGCTCAGAAACAGTCCACAACATTCTTGGTTGACTTAAAACAGCACACAGAAGCCTTGGTTAACCTTAAGTCAGCGCGCAAAGAGTTTGTCTGACTTGAAAACAGCATTCAAGTGGTTAGCGCTAACGTTAATTAAGTTAGACTTAACGGCGTTATTTGCATGTTCTGAAATTGAATCGTTAATGTCCTGTCATGCGTCACACAACTTGAAATACATTTTGCTGTTTATCTCGCGTGAAAATACTTCTTGCTGACGTTTAGCTCGCATGAAAATGCTCTTTGGTGATGTTTACAAGCCTCCACGGAAGCGAAATAACCGAGGTCATCGCGGCAAAGTGATTTATGTGTTGATATTCGCCAGCATGTTTTAACCGGTTTACAAAACACCACACGATAACGAATGCATTTTCCCTTTTGGTATTTGCCACACGCGTCAACTTTTCCTTGCATTAAATTCAGGATACGCGTCGTAAACGGACGGACTTTTCATCTTGCCGGTTTCCCTGTCTTCAATGATTTCTCCGTAATGTTTCCGAAGTGAAAATAATCTATAGTACGCGTAGTCTGAGCGGATTTAATCCCGTTACGTCACCCGCGGGAACTTTTCACTGTGACAGCGCCCTCTGTGGCCGCAATGAATTGTGGGAGAAAACTATGGCCTCCAAGCGCGGACAACTCTCATCAAACATCGGAGATTTTCAGCCTAAAGTCCAAAAACACCTCTCGTTTTCCGAACTTTTAGCACGGTAACCTTTGACAGACGGTCCGAGACTAGCAACGGAGGGCCGCTTTTAAGACGAGAGTTGCTTTCAGACTTTTTATCACCTGGCCCCTTAATCTGTACTCCAAAACAGAGGGATTTCATGATTTGGAAAGCACAGAGAAAACTTCTTTGGATTCTTTCAGAGAAGCTAGTGGCTTGCGGGTAATTCAAGACTTCATGATGTCTTTTTTACCACCAGGCGAGCAGGCAAACACTCGGGCGTAATGCGATTAAATGGAACTCAGTACCGATCGAGCTGACCTCAACCGCGTAAGTTTCGTATCAGTGAATCGATGTTTTAACCGCTAAACTTATAGTCTACGTCACACTATCAAACAATAAGTCCCTGCCAATCATTTCATGTCCAGTTTCAGTAATCCAAGCAGGAAAAACTGTGCTAAGTGACGCATAGAATGCGTATTTTGGTCCGCGTTTTCTCGAAAACTGAGCGTAAAAAAAGCGAAAAGAATATAGGGCAATGTTTTTCTAATGTATCAAAGGCCACATGCAAAACTTCAGCTCATTTGGAGGACGTCAGCAAAATAACCAAAATCGTCACTTATGCCCTTCTTCCACTGAGCCCTTCAATTGAGTGTTAAGAAGTAACATGGAAATTCGCTATTTTATTAAGAGTTGTTTTGATTTCACGTTCCGTAGCACATCAATGGCTGCGTGTTTATAACTCCGTCGAGTAACATGTACAGCCATTTCGCAGTGTTGCACACTATATCTGAGATTTTTGACAAATTTGCGTGTATGAATAACAAAAGATCACTCGTATGCCATGAGTACACACAAAGCAATTTTTACACAAACATTACACGCAGTGTCCACGCAATACCCACTCAGTGTCCACTCAAATTACACGTGCATTACACGCATTTACACGCGTGGACATGCTGCAATCCCTTTGGCCGGTACTGTATGATTTGTTGTTACAATTTGTTGGTGCAACAACAACGGAGCAAATATTTTAACTTACAGGCTTTTCCTGAAAAATAAAAAGCTACTGGTCATGATATCACTAATTTACAAAGAGATTAGGCCAGTACTAAGACTGTTGCCTTGAAATGGTTTGGCCTCAGATGTTGACAAAACAGGTACATGATTGAGAACCACTTATAACAGCATTAACAGTTCCACAGGAAATTTAATACTGCTCAATATCTTTAACTGGAGTGGCAAAACTTAGGATTTCGACTGCACACAAAAATAATGTTGTTGGAACAACATTATGTGATACAGTTTGTGGTTCCACACAGTATGTGGAAAGTTTGAACCTACAACCCCACGAAACTAATTTTAGGAAACAACCGGCCAGTTGCTTGAAAGTTGAAAATAGGTTGGTTTGAAATGTGGTGTGAGCTGTATGTGGCTATGATGATACTACACCTCTGACATATGATCATAAAAGGTGATTCCACTTTAGATACTGAGCCACTTCATATGACAACAACACATGATCGATGAAAGAGTTTGAGAAGCTAACTTTCACTGAAATCTAAAAGTATTGTTAGTTCAAGGCTGTTCTCTAAGAAAAAATTTGGGCAGCCCACAACTCTGGACCTTAAAAATTCAGGGTGCCCAGCATTGTAATTTTGGACAAAAACTAAGTCACCAGGGGTGCTGCTAGAGCACAGCCCTGATTGTTACAAGGAATCATTCAACGTAAAGAAAAACTTTTTTTCTTGGACAGGGTTATTTTAACCGTCTCGTTTTTCTTGCAGGCTTGTTTGACTAGAGTGGACACTGTTGCCGCAGCATAAAGAAGTTATAATAAATAAATAAAGGAAACAATTGAAACAGTTACACATATCGCGTGGTTTATTGCGTTGTTATCTATGGCAAAATGAAGTAAGCTTTTGAATTTCCTTGTTTGAACACTGTCTGACCCCTTTCTCCCAATTCAAGTGTCTTTAATGTGTTTTTAAAAATACTCTCTCTCTTAACCCTTTACTACCTAACTGTAAGAGTGACTTATAGATTTTACTGTCTAACGCCAGACGATTTTACTCATCAAAAGGAGATCCCTTAGAGTATTTTTACTAGTTGCTTGTATTTTGACTTGCCCTACAGGCTCATCAAAATGCAGAGCATTTCGTTAAAATGCTCCACAATACTACTCACCAAAACATCTAATAAGAGGTTTATTATCCAACTTGTATTGCAAACAAAGAATTTATAGAAAGAAAAACTTTTTTCAGGAAAGTGTGAAAGGTTTTGTGTGACGTGCACTTTTCTACAGTACAAATACCCAAAATGTAAAATATCACAGAATATTTGTACTTGTCTTGTAACCAATAGAGTTGGATAACTGCATGCAGTACAATAATATTTATGGTTTTACTGTCCACATTAAAACTCCTGACTGGTTAGTTCAGTTGGCAGAGCATTGGACCAACACCCCGGCCAGACATACCAGGGGTTTCAATGAAATTTGAAGTAGGCAGCGAGTTGGAGTAGAGTAGGCGACGATATTAAAGAAAAAATAAAGAATCGTTCTTTAATTTCTTCAATTTAGGGAAAAAGTAGCCAACGTCTCTGATCGAAGTAGCCAACGCTTTTCGTCTGACGTCGGTGCTTATTGAAACCACTGCAAACACTCAAATCAAGGAGAAAGTGCTGCCTTTACCTTTGCAATCACATCTGCAAACAGTTGTACTTTCTAATCTTCTCAGATAAGGATGATAAACCGAAGGTCCCATCTCACAATGCTTGTTCAAATTAACCTGTGGGGTGTTATAGAACCCACACACTGTTCGAAAATTGCATAGGACATAGTTCCTGGTGTGGTGGTCTCATCTGTCTTTTACATTCTTCAGTGCATGGGGTGGGTGACATCGAGTATGGACCAGAGGCACCTTTACAGGCTGATGTCTGATCTCACCCCGTAGAAGAATAATATTGTAAACTGCCATGAAACTGTGTGGTACAGCATAAGTAAATGTTACCATTAGTAAAATACTGGTGCTTTTAAACTGGACTCTTTCAAAATGTGAAGAGAGAAAGTCTCGATACCTGGGACAATATAAAGAAATCTGAACCATTACCAAGCTTGCAAACCATCTGAAGGTGTCGGGGCATAACCATTCTATGTCGAATTTTGGTCTTTTTTTTTTCCATCAAAATTAGCTGAATTTTTGCATGTGGTCTCTAATTTAATATATAACTACAGGCCTGCACTTTTTTCTGCTGGTTTGTGCTTTGTTTTCGAGTAAAAACTGATGGAAAAAAACTCAGCGGCGCTTTTTGAGATCTTGTGTATGTTAGGGAAATTTACTTAAAAATTGAAACTTGATTTTCAAAAATATCTGGGTAAAGTTACCAATTTTTTATTACTGTTGCAGAATTTGGTATCTAAGTTTGTTTATTTGTTCTACATGTATTTGTGTTGAGCACTCCTGTGACTGAGTGAAGCAATATATACATGGTTTCTTAAGTTATTTGGGAAAATACTTGCTGGGCCCAAAAAGTGTTAAGAATGGGCCCCTGATGTCTAGCTTCCTGTGCAGACATCTTTGGGCTTGTCATGCATTCCTCCCCCACAAAAGTCTGCTCAACTGAACTACCACTTGCATTCATGGCGGTTAGGCTATCGTATAACAGATAGCCAATAACAAGCTGTGTAAGAATGGCAATCAACACCTGTGGATTAAATTCTGCCAAACAATTCACACGCTGGAATAAATCCTGGGATCAAAGTCCTACAGTGTACTGTCCACAGATTGAAAGATGAACTGATTGGCTAACTGCCACAAATGAAAGTGACGGTTCAGTTGAGCAGATGTTTGTGGGGGAGGAACTT
Organism: Pachyseris speciosa; assembly: GCA_016490735.1. Lineage (NCBI taxonomy): Eukaryota > Metazoa > Cnidaria > Anthozoa > Scleractinia > Pachyseridae > Pachyseris > Pachyseris speciosa. Next base: position 100,431 of record JAEMWC010000936.1, read on the forward strand.
GTGGCAAGACCAAATACACCTGCGTGGGAGGCTACCTGATGTCCCACTAGACTTAACTTTCTCTGAGAATTATTCAGAAAATATCTTGAACATTCCAGACTGAGACAACACCTGCCATGGATAGCTTGTTGATGGTTTTCCTTGATCATTGTTAGAATATACGTGCTCCAATATCATGATTGTATAACCTCAACGCTTTTGGTAGTTCAGTTATGGCTTATCTATACATTAGCAGAAAAACCGCTCAGGAAATTTCCATAGTTTGTATAGTGGTATTTTGCCAAGTATGTATACCTGTCTTCATTTGATTGTATAAAAGTAAGACTTATATTCAGTAAAAAATCAGTTGTTACTCCTACTTGTGTGATGCATATGTTCTTGTTGTAACATGACAACATCAGCAAAACTAACAATCATACATTGTAGATCTTACAATCATGAGAAATATGTAAAACACTTACAACACATTCTTGCATTCAAGTCTTCTTACAGTTCCAAGATTTAGTTATGACCTGCAATCAGGCATTTTATTCTGGCACCACCTTTTGTGCTAGGACAATTAAAAACAATGCCTGATTGCAAGTTACCGGTAGATGAGTAAATACTCTAGGTAACCTGTGATCAAGAGAATGCATGATTCAAGGTTAACCCTTTCACCACCAAACGCCTTCCCTTTGATGAGTAAAATCGTCTGGCGTTAGCCAGAGTAAAATCTATAAAGTCCCCATTGGTGGTGAAAGGGTTAAGGTAACTCAGGCAATAGTCAATCTCTGAATGTCTTCTACAGTCCTTCCCATTTGTGCTTCAAGAGTTTCGTACTCATGAATCAAAGTGTTCAGTGACTCTAAACTGCTATCAAACTGAGCAACCTCCATGCCATCAACATGAGTGTAGTGATGGACATGAGCTTTGCGCTTATAAAGCTTCATAAAGCGGTCCTTGAGATCTCCAAATGTGTGTCTGATACAAGTGTTATTTGCGAGTGCTAGGAGGGAGTAAGGATGACCAACTGGAGGCACAGCACACAAGCCAGTTTTCCAACCCTCTTGGTTCCAGTGAATGAAGTGTAACGATGGTTTTAGTCTCTCAATATTCCTTCTAATGTCGGAAATCTCGACATTACCTCTTAACATCAAAGCACATGCCAGATACAAGCTGTGTTTGGGATCTGCTTTTATGAGTTGATGATCTTTAGAGAAAGCATCTGAGAACATCTGATCAAGCCTTCTAGGAGGCAGATTGACATCGGTAAGAGCATAGAGTGGTGTTTGACTGGAAACAAGGTAGTGGATCTTTGGAAATGGCACCAAATTCATAGTTATTTCATTCAAATCTACATTCAAGGATCCTTCAAATCGTGCTGAGCTTGTCATGTTCAAGATAAGATTGGCAGCAATGTTGTTCATGTTATCAAAGGGTTTTTCTGGTCCTCTTTCAACACCCCCATCCCCTGAGGTGATGGCGCTGCTGGCTTTGACACGTGGTTGGCTCCCGGAAGGAAACACCTTCTTACCAGTCTTGGTTGGTGGAAGAGCGCTTGTAACTTTATTGCATATGTCGACTAAAGCCTGAATAAAGGAATTCACATCATTGATTTTCTTGATGAGAAATTCAAAGAAAGAATGATGAGCGTAAAAATATAAAACAAGATACCTGGTTTTCTATTGGAAGAACACAGTCGGCATGTTCTGTCAGCTGATGCATTGCAAGGACACTGAAACAAAAGTGCAAAGTCAGTGAGAAGGCTCCTATTGGCTGATAGTGGGCAACAATGACCAATGATGATGATGATGGTGACAATGATATTCATTTATAAAGTCTAAGCAGAAAATACCATCAGCACAGACATTAGAGTTTACAATGTGCAAAAAAAACAACAACAACAAAAGAACAATTACATGTAAATGAAGTTAAAATAATAATATTTATAAAAAGTAAAATTTATAAACATCTATTTAAAACACAAGTAAACTTGTCTAATCTTGCAAGAAGTACAGTATGAAGCAGGGTTTTCAATAAGTTTTGAAATAGCCATCTGAGCTAACTAAAGAAGGCAGTGACCAGATGAATCTTTTTAATAATTTGAGTGAAAATATGGACAAAGTAGACGGCGGTAAGACATAGATTCTGACAAAGTAGGCGGCGATTTTCACCAGTTGACAGCTTCTAATGAAACCCCTGATGAAGTCACAGTGAAGTCAGGATTCTTTCACTTATTCATTAACTAAGTTATGGAACAGTTTGCCTTCTCAAGTGTGTCTTTCAAGTGATACTAATGACTTCAGAAGTAAATTGCATGATTGCAGCTTTTTAGAACGTGTCTTATAGTGCACGATTGTAGCTTTTACTGTTTTTAGAACGTGTATTATAGCTTTCCAGTCACATTTTTAGTATATGGTTTTTTTAGTAGGTTTTAGCTTTTTATATTTTATGTTTTATTACTAAGTTTTTATATATTTATTGTCAAATTGAGTTGTTTTTATATTGAATAATATTATAACATAGCTGTAATTACATGTATTATAGATTTTATTTATACACATTCGTATTTTGAATGAGTTTTCTAGTTCCTCGACATAGCATGTCAAAATAAATGATTGATTGATTGTAAGGTAGTTAATTGCCTAATGCTCACATAGATTACTCAACCTCATTCCCAGGGTGTCTCCTCTTCCTGCCCCCTGGAGCGAGAGAGAGAGAGGTCTCTTACTCACCCCAGCGGGTAAGGAGAGGAGACACCCTGGGAATGAGGTCGATTCCTATTCTGGTTTAGGAATTCGTGAATGGGTGGAACAGGTTCCCCCCGAGCGAAAAATGAATTAATATATTTTTCTGAAAATAAAATAATCTTGATGGAAGAAGTGACCCTCTCTCTCGTTCTAGGGGGCGAGAAGAGGAGAGACCCTGGGTTGATTGATTACTCTGTCTCTGTCATGACAGATCTAGAGGCTCCATAAAAGTTTGGCTTGAGGAACACTGAAGAGACCTACATGTAACTTTAAGCCTGGGGTTGGGTTCAAAGGTAAATATGTGCCTGGGTGTGACAGTACCTGTTGTAAGGTGACGTAATGACATCATCATCAGCTGATGGGTAAACAGCAGTAGTGAAGCGATACACATCAGGGTATTCATCTGCAAGCAGGTTTAACACGGATGTACCCAAACCAGAACCAGTACCTTGGAATAAAACATTTAGCATTATGATCATTCTTCTTTTCATTTTCTCTTCTTTCACTCCCACATGCTAACTTCACTCATTAACGATGTTTTAATTAATGCTTCATTATTGTGATTCTTTTACCTTATAAATTGTATTTAAATGCCCTTTATAGTGTGAATAAATAAGAGAATTGAGAATTAATTATTGAGAATTTAACTGATGCTGTTAGTACAGTGTAGTTTTAATTCCCCTCTCATTAACTGTTCACTCCCAGAACAGATCAGCATTGATAATGGTAAGCCTTTTAGATTCATTATTGTTTTTGTGTACATCATCATGGTATATCTTTTGCATTTCTAGTTCACTGTTTCAGCCTAACACACTTACACTGTCAGTATTGTTATTATTATCATCATCATCATCATCATCATCATCATCATTATCATTATTATTTATTTATTAGCAGTATACAGCAACATCAAAGTTACATGTCAAGTAATGTCAATACTGAGTCTAAGCCTATTTATAATGATCATCATTACTGGTACTTAATCATTACCAACACAGTCACCCAATTACATAACCAAACAAAATTAACACTCACCACCACCCATGGAGTGGATGACGAAGAAACACTGCAAGCAGTCACAGAGTTCAGCAGCATGTCTGACCACTTCACTGATCTGTTCTCTGTACTGCTGTCCGTACATCATGAACCCCGTTGCCCTGTGTAAGATGACATTAACCCTTTCAGCACCAAGGGGAACTTATAAATGTTACTCTGGCTAACGCCAGATGATTTTACTTGTCAAAGGGTGGCCTCTTGGTGGTGAAAGGGTCTTAAAAAACTATCTCCTTAACCCTTTCACCACTAAGGGGGACTTAATAGATTATACTCTGGCTAATACCAGATGATTTTACTCATCATGCAAAGGGAGGCCTCTTGGTGGTGAAAGGATTAAACCTGTGAACACTGTGGAGGCACCTTGCACTTTTCAAACGGAATTCGGATTGGTCATGGTGGCATCTTGTCAGCTCCTTAGAAAAGAAACTCATCTGTTTCATTCATTTCCACAGAATTATGGATTGACTGCACTGAAACCTTACCTTCCTAACAGGCCAAGCAGTGGTCATTTTGCAACAACCACCTCAAATAAACGTTAGTCCAACATATCTGTGAGGTTGGAGAGCAGGATTCACATTGGTTTTCCTGTGGTGCAGATTTACGGATGACCACAGAACAACCACATTTACAGAGCAAGATGGAATTCATTAATTACTTGGGTGAGGACAGTGTTTGTATTAGAAGCCGGGACCCGGGTACCGGCATCCGTCTACTTTCAAGGGAATACCCGGCTTTCTTAGGTGCATAATTGAACGCTGTGCCCAACAAATTCATTCAGGGTACCTGGCTACTCTACACCAGGTCCCCTTTTACTTGAAAATTTAATGAAAACCCTGCGAGGAACACCGCCCGAGTCTGAAAATGAGCTCCGTTTTTCTTCATCATCGTAGTCGTCGTCATTGTCATCAAGTTTCATCCACAAAGCTCACTTCCCACATTTCTGCTTAAGCGCTAACTAATAATGGTCATTTGGAATAAGTCAACTATTTTAACCAGAGCAACCAATCTGAATGACCATGGCCTAGTGGTCATTGGAACCCATTTCTAATATAGATGTTCCAGGATCGACTCCCACTGTCGGCACCTTTCTTTTTTTGCGTTCCTTTTTTTTTTCACCTTCTTTTTTAAATATCCTTTTTTTACAAGTGTTATAATTATTGTAAGTTATAAATGGTTTCGAGGGATATATGTTGATAGGGGTCTATGGATATCTGATACATTGCAAAGAAACAGAAGCGAACCGATGAATGATGCCTGTTGTCATGTATCGGAAAACGTCGATTTACCTTGAGTTGTGTCTTTGAAGTCTGAACAACTAATATGTTAAGAGAAGTGGCTATACGAATGTTTGCAAGTTCAACAGCAAGAAGAAAGCTTTTAACATGACCAAACTTACATTGTAAGTCTGGATGTTTTGAATTAGACTGCCATATTTCCCGTGGCCACTTCATACTAAACTAATTTTGAGTGGTTGTATATTTTGTTGAATAACTCAAGTACAGGACATCACACAACCATGAGACTTTGACAGGTAGTTTATTTACTATTTTTCCATCTCAATTTCTGGTCATTAGTTTTTGAATGACAAGAAATTTTAGTTTTACTTACGTGATGTGAAACCGACTGCAGAAACCTTACTCTCTTTCTTATGTTTCAAATGACATATTTGTAAACAGATTATTTTTTTCTCCACACATTACACTGAGACTACATTAACGTTTATGCGAAAAAATCCTACATCATTTGATGAGCGTTTCCTTTCTCAAACACGTAGTATTAACTATGCTGAACCTCAGTGGTCCAGAGGTCATTGTTACTGCTTCTAGTGGCACCTATAGTGGGTTTTCTTTCTTTTTTTTCTTTTATAAATATTTTTTCCAAGTGTTATTATTATTATGGTTGAGCTGTAAAGCAATTTTGTAATTTTAAAGGGATATATGTTGATTTGATAGGGATCTACGTATATTCACTGCACTCTAACACAAGCTAAGCGCCGTGCATCCGATATAAGAAAGACAGACTTCTCTCTATTCTTTTGCTTAACGCTAAATTACAGATACAATACTGTTTTTTGCAAGCCCGAGTTTAGGCTAATTGTAGCCTCTTGTTATTCTTACCCATGGGGCTCCAGACCACAAACGTGCTTTTGGTGCATGAAGCTCCACTATAATCAATATATATTTAAAGTGCACCTAACCCCAAAATATTTTTCCACTAATATTAAACTGTTTACCTTTTCCAGAAACATGTAACCTTTATTTCCAGTTTTGGACATTTTTATAAGCTTCCAAACTTACTATAAACTAAGCATCGTCTGTTTCACGACCAAGACAGAAGGGGCATGGGTCTATTCCCGGTTTGACATCACAAACTGATTTGCATGCATGTTTACAAAGACTTACTGCGATGCAAATCAGTTTGTGACGTCAAATCGGGAATAGACCCATGCCTCTTATGACTCGGTCGTGAAACAGATAATGGTTAGAATTCGAACCTTTTACAGCCTATAAAAAGTCAAGATTTGGTTTAGAAAAGCGCTAAGAGGCACAATGCGTTTCGAACAGGTGCAAAGATTTATTTAAGCGAAAAAATATTTTGGGGTTAGGTGCACTTTAATGAGTTACTTAATACACGTAAACTGAAAACTGATCGCTTTGCCGGTTTACTTACCAGTTATTTCCTGATCCTGATACATCAGTGATCAATTGCTGGCAGTCAAATACATCACGCAAAGGACCCTTGAGGATCTCATTGACAACACCTTCCTCCATGTCTATCATAACTGCCTGAAATAGAGTTGTTTACAAAAATTTTTAGAGAACTAAGAACGATATAGAGTGAAGTCAGGTGGTAACCTTTTAGCATTTTTTACAATCTTATTCACACTCATAAAAACAGCAAAAAAACTAAAGAGAATAATATTCATTGCTTCTTTGAGGCTCACATTAGAGCATGTAACATGCTAACTAATGACTATTACAGGAGGATCATTACGTCAATAAGCCCTCATATCTTGTACGAGTCTTCCTTTCCTTCACTAGTCCAACTAGATAAAAATGATGATGTTGCATCTTTTGTTACTGGTAAAATCTAGCCATAAGTAAAAACAATATTATAGGGTTAAATGTAATTTAACCTAGTTAATAGCCAGGACCAAGTTTGCTCAGTTGTACGCATGGAGTGGCGTTGGCGTTTGCTGGTATATTGTGGGTTGCTGGCAGCTTTATAGCCTTCTGGCTTATGTCTGATGTCTTCAGGCAGTCCATTGGTCAGCGGCAGTTCTGTGTTATTTTAATGCGTAGACCATTCTGCATGTGCTTGTAGTGGCGGGCAGGGCTCATGGCTGGGTTGCGCATAGGGCAGGTTTATGGGGTGTTCTACCAACCTGAGTTTGCGTCAGCAGTACCAGCCCCCAGGTCCCTGAGCACCCATCCTCCACTTGTGACGCAAGCGTTAAATTATAATAAATAAATAATCAAGAACAATGTAAAGTATTTCAGCTAAGATAAGTGCCGCCTTATACAAACCCTAGCTTTCAAAGATTTTATCTTTTGCCTTGAGTTTCCCACAGGGATATCAACTGGATTCTTGTATCTAGAATGGCAAGGAAAAATGAAAGAAGGGAATCCAGTAAATTATGGATATCTCGAAAGCAAAAGAAATGCACTGAAACAAAGCAACAATCTGCATTTTACTTCACATACCTTGTGTCAACATTTCGGAAGAAGCTGCTGAGAGACTCATCAAATATCCCATGCTACAAAGAATAAAAAGACATTTCAGCGCTCTCATTAGGCTTTGGAGGAACCAGATTCACAGGGAAAGCAGCAAATTGTAACCAGAAGAAATCAACCCATTCCTGAGGTCTTTGAGTCATGTCAAAACCCTGAGTAGCTAGCTAATTTTAGGGATGGCACAATGGAGGGAGCACTAAAGCCTCAATGTCACATGCAGGTTGAACTGGTTGTTGGTTCTCTTCTCTGCTCTGAGAGGTTTTCTCCGGGTACTCCAATTTTCCCCTTCCCTATAAAACCAACACTTCCAAATTCCAATTTGAGTCAATGGAATGCTCTTTAAAACATGAGCACTTGGCTCAGGAGATTATGTTACCACTCCCCACACTATCCAGCTTAAATAAAAATGATTTAATTTGATTTTTCATTCAAGAAAATAGCCATTGATAATATCTCGCTGCTGTGAACTAATAACAGTCTTGACTTTAGCAGGCTAGATCCAGCTTTCTTTCCTCACAACGCATTAGAAGATTGTAGGGTTACTTTAGATAAGAAGAATGCTTGGACAAATACAGAGTACAATAAATCAATCCAAATGTTAGAGGGCAACATCATAACAAGTTTTCCAGCTAAGCAATAATAATTTAATCATAGCCCTTGGGACTGTTTATAACGTGCATAATCCTGGGTAGAATTGAATTGTTGAACCAAGTCATTCAGGTTGTTCAATACTTGTCAACCTGGGTCAACCCTAATGCATGATGTAATCTCCAGGTTAGGCTGATGTAAAGATGCTATGATAGACCGCCCAAAAAAATACCTTGTTGGTGCTAGCATGCTCTCTTAATGCCAAGTCCCAGAACCTACATCCAATCTGTTTTGAAACAAAATGACAATAAACAGTTTTTGATAGAAGCAATGTTATATTTTAGCTAAATAAAGTTAAGTGTTCCCAGTGAGCACGTTTCTCGTCAGCTAATACCTTAATAAACTTATTCTAGTGGGAGTGATTTTAGACTATCCATGCATTCAACCATGAATACACAAAAGAAACCAATTATTACAACTCAGTGACAAGGAAATGACCAATTTATTGATAAATTAACGTATTGTGTGAGAATGAACCATATTATGAAAATTTATGATCATCATGCATGATAATTTATGATCAACATAAACAAACATGTCAGACTCATATGTAGCCTTCAAATGTACTCCCGTCGGACCCGTCGGACCTTTCTAGCTTCCTGTATAGTGTCTTCACTTAAAGGATTAATAAATATGTATGTAAACTTATCTATGTACATTTATAGCAAATCAAGTTCTTCCGTGTCAAAAATCTAATACTCTTTTGGATAAACAGTTGTACATTTTTTTCAGCTGCAGCACAATTTCAACCAAATCCTGGTTTAACGTAACGATACAACACTAAAAATAACTTAAATTAAGCTTAAAGGCATAAACCAATTACTAATGCACCTATCAATGTCTTCCCCCAACGGGGGGAGGGCGGGCATACAGGGGCTATTGACATCGATGTCTTGCCCGTCTCTGGGGCAAGTGAGCAACTATTGACACACGGGTCTCCCCAGGGGCGGGATTATTGACATTTTTGTTTGAGAAAGACTGGGAAAGAGTAATCGTTCACACACGTGAAGAACTGGCCCGTCGGCCCACTGAACGAGCAGAGTTGCAAAATGGCGGGATCAGAAGCGATGGAGGTTGAGTCGATAGCAAAAAAGGTAAGACTTTGCATGTTTTTCTACTTCGAAGAGACTGAAATGGAAAGACTAGCAGCTGATGTGTTGCTTCCTGTACATGAGGTAAACTAATATTCTGTAACGTTTGGTCTTCGGTCTGATGAAACCATAGTCATACAAACTGTATTTTCTTTTAGGTTCAAATGTGGCTCGACCATCTGAACTCAGTACGTCAGCACCGCAAAACAGGGGCTAAAAAAGCTGCCGAAACTCATCGAAGGAAGAAATCTGAAAGAGACAACATTGCAGAAAAGGGGCAGAAGAAAAGTCAGCATAAGAGCAAACAAAAAAAAAACAAGAGAGAAAACTAAACAGGTAAATGACGATCAGCTGCAAAAACAAAAAAAACAAAAACAAACAAACAAAATAAAAAAATTTAAATCTTTCAAAACAGTAGGGGAAAAGATATTTATATAATTATGTGTTTGATTCACAGGACTCTGACTCTGATGTTTGCATGACTTGCAACGAGCATGATCCACCCGAAGTACCTGATCAATCAAATACAGAACTGATAGGCTGGATTTCTTGTGATGGCTGCCTGGACTGGCACCATCAGCTCTGTGTTGGTTTAGAAGCAGATGTAGCGGTTTGGTACTGCGAGGAATGTTTGCAATATTAAGAGAGAAAACCAAACAGGTAAATGCCATTCATATTGCAGCAAACACACAAAGTTGAATTCTTTAAAAAGTAGAGAAAAATTTATATAACTATGTGTTTGATTCACACGACTCAGACTCCGGTGTTTGCAAATGACATGCAACGAGCGTGATCCTTCTGAAGTACCTCAATGGAATACAGATCTGATACCTTGGATATCTTGTGATGCAACCTGGAAGGGCACGATCAGCTCCGTGTTTCGTGGCAAATGTGAGAAATGTTTGCAGACTTAATAAGAAAGTTTTGATTTCGAACAGACAACAAAATTAAAATAAACAGCCAAAATTTTAATGTTATCATATCTTTTATTTTCGGCTATTGATAGAGCTGAAATTGTCTTCCATCATTTGTGTTTTCTCTTGATGTATGTGCAGTACCGCCGACGGTTCTTCTCCACTCCTACTTAATTGTCACATACTGAAACATGAGATTATGCATCAGCAGTTTAGTAAGAGCATACAAACATTTCATACAGAAAATGTTTCAATCCCATCCCGTGGGTAGGGACATTTGATATGTGAATTTCACCCTACAGTGGGGATTACTGACAATTTATTTTGAAAAATGTCAGTGGCCCCTGGGTATGCCCGCCCTCCCCCCGTTGGGGGAAGACATTGATAGGTGCATAATTCCTACCTGGTTTCCACATTGCCCCACTAAATATGAGAAAGCGAAGAGAGAAAAATTGATTTTTGGATACTCAATGACAAAATCAGGGTATATTTATCCTAATAACTTGAATCCATTACCTTGAACTACGATAGACTGCGTCATATTCAAGTTCTATACCATCTTCTTGAAGATAATTATTTCTTTCGCCGAAGCCGCCATTTTGAAATTTCGCGCAGAAATTAGCGCCTGCGCAGTAATCCAAGATACGGGTATTTTAACTAGGAATTGTGGGATGTCTGTTCTCTTTCCCATCTCGTGGCTGCCGGAACGATTTTCCAAGTGAAAATACGAGAGTTTTTGAGGTATTACAGCCGAATAATAAGCGTTAACTACAAAATTATACGGTTATTTTGATTTAATATGATTGACCAATTTACTGAAATGTTCTTGTGTTGATCACAGGCAGTCAAACAATAAAAATGGTGTCCTCAAAAAAACAGGTATGCAAACTCGAGTACACGTGCGATTTTTGCTGAATTTACAATACTCAGCCTGTAGTGTATATTATAATACAGTATGTTTTCTATTACTAGACGCGGTTTTATCTGGAAGAAAATTTGTACATTCTCCTGGGTTTTAACAATGGTTGTATGGTCATGTATGATAAAAATGATTTACTTTGTGTCCCAAATTTGGACATGAACACACAGATTTGTGGCTTTCAAAAACCTGTTGTCGACCAGTGAAGTTTCTAAAAAGTGAATTTACCTGTGGATATTTCTCGTTTATGCAGCATATTTTTAACTGTAGAATACTGGGCCAGTTCAAAACATCTCACAAAAAATCGGCTATGCAGGTACAATGACACTGCTAGCTGCTAAACATTGGCCAAGCTTATCTGGCGACATGGCTTTAATTGTATAACTATGAATATTTTAGCTGTGAAGTTGAGGAGCTTCATAGCCACATAGTTAATAATGTGGAAAAAATATACAGCAGTCTGTCTCCTTTCTGTAACTTGTGAAAAAGAGAGTACATGATTAAAGAATGACTTTATAGACACATTTTTCACAACTTAAGAAAGAAGGAGTTGCATTGTGTTGTATTGTGCTGGGGGGGGGGGGGGCATGCTCACCAAGAAAATATTGAAATTCTAGACTCTTGTAGACAAATTTTCAAAGCAGTTTGAGACCCAAAATGGGATATGACGACAGAATGTGTTTGCTTTGGAAACTGCTGCCTACCACACGTCACAATCTAAGCCTGTTTACTTTGCTGCTGAACGTTCAAATGACGTATGCAAGCAGATTAAAGCAATGTTGCAGCGAAATGTCAAGTTTATTTACTCACAAATTCTTGTGTGAACACTTACCCTGGATGCCAGAGGTCTTCTTGCTCACCAGCGGTGAGGAGCGTCAGAGCGAATACGGTTCAATTCTGTTGCCCCCAACGAGAAAAAAACTTCTGGCACCCAGGGTAGTGGACACTTGGCTCTTTACAGAAAGCTTTATTTCAGAATTACCCAAGGGTCGGAAAGTAGCCGTCACAAAGATGGGACGGTTGACGGCTGGTTTCAAAAACATTGTTTAAAGTGGTTTGGAATTCTGTAATTGCTCCAAGGGCATTTCATGTCAATGATGTATAAGTTCCAGAAAGTATCTCTGCCAAGAAAGAAAGAACCGTTCAACATCAATAATTAACTTAAAAGCTCATCAGAGTTCTTAAATCTCTGACAAACTTCAAGGCTGTGCTCTAACTAAAATTTTTGGGAGCCCCAAACTCTGAACCTTTGAAATTCAGGGTGCCCGGCATAGTAGATTTGTGCAAAAACTAAGGTTTCCGTGTTTCTCAAAGGCAAAAGTAAGTCATCAGGGGCCCTGGGCACTACTAAACCACAGCCCTGGACTTTTCAAATACGGTAATTGTTGATGTTGTTTCACTGGTTGGGATGGGGATGGTAACAGCAAGTAGAAAACTTTGCATTTTTACTCTATTTTGTCATGTGGTACAAAGGTTGATGAATCAAAAATTTTAAGTGTCAAGAAATAATTACTTATATTCATTAATTTCTACTGGCAAAGCTCTTGTGATAAGAGGGCATATTTAATTTTAATTTCTAGCTTCTGTAGCAATTTGATTTTGTTACAAACAAGGATTTCCTGTATTTCCTCCATATAGGTCAATAAGTAGGATACATTACTCTAATCCAAATGTTATTTTCCACTTGCAGAAAAAGGCAATGGAGAGTATTAACTCTCGGCTTGCTCTTGTGATGAAGAGTGGAAAGTTCACTCTAGGATACAAGTCGACGCTTAAAACACTGCGACAGGGCAAGGCCAAGCTTGTTATCATCTCCAACAACACTCCACAACTCAGGTATGAATGATAATTGTTAAAATATGTGACAAGGCTACAACCTGAATATCATTATGAGTGCATCAATGATTTACTTATTTTTATTAAATGCAATTCACCATTCCACTGGTCAAAAAGAGTTTTATTTCCAATTCATTGTACTGGTCACAAAGACATGGTGCCTTCTTTAACCTTTTGGTGGAGAAACATTTTGTTGCCATTTCAAAACACATCGCTCCTTGTTCTGATGTTTGACATTTTCCAGTTACCACTTTTAGCCCTACTAGCGGCAGTTACAATCTGTGTGACCTTCATTTCTTTTGGTGCAGCAACAATATTCTAGTTCATCGTGATATGTTTATGTCACTGTGTAGATATCAATATTAGAAGATGTTGTGGTATTATGCAACATTACATTATAAATGTTAGTATGTTGACATACAACAACTGGGGCACGGGCACGTGACAAGACTGGCTATTGAAAATTTTGTTTTGGTTAGCAGTGGTTTCAATAAGCACCAACATCCGACGAAAAGCGTCGGCTACTTAGGTCAGAGACGTTGGCTATTTTTTCCCTACATTGAAGTAATTAAAGAACGATTCTTTATTTTTCCTTTAATACCGTCACCTACTCTACCCCAACTCACTGCCTACTTCAAATTTTATTGAAACCCCTGGGTTAGTGAAGATGGACTTGTACAACTGGGCCAATGAGCAGAAAAGTTAGTATGAACATGACAATGATTGCAGTTATGAAAACTACTTTAGCAGTAATCAAAATAAAGTCCGAAAGAAGTTCAGGCTTGTACAGGAGTCTAACCCATGACCTGGTGCAGTACTCTACCAACTGAGATAACAAGTCAACTGGGAGCTGCTGGGCATTTGTTGGTTTGTAATATACCCTCAAGTGATGATTATGTGAGAATGAATTTATGAAAATCATACACTGTATGGCTTGTTAGCTCAGTTGGAAGAGCACTGCACTGGTATCACAGAGGACATGGGTTAAACTTTTTTTCAGGCTTTATTTTCATTACTGCTAAACTAGACATGTTCATAACTATGATGATCGTTGTCATATTCATTCTTTAATCCACAGTTCAAATGTATGATTTTCACATTTCATTCTCACAAAAAAGTTAGTATTACACAAATCGAGAAACAGCATACAGTGTGTGCCAAATTTAACTTTGATTGTTTTGGATCTGATTTGTAATACTTTTGATCAGGGTAGGTTGGTGGCTACTGTGCAGTGCAGAAATAAGCGTCCTACGCACACGCAAAGGGCACGCACGTTTTTTGCGTATACGCGTCTTGAAATGCACATGTCGACACGCATATTTGATGCGCGTCTTTACTTTTGTTATTCAAGCTTATACCTTTGCTTTGTGGTTCATTGTTCCGCAAAACAAAAGACAAGTTACCATCACACAACAAAATTGAAAATCCAGCCTCAAAACACCGGAACATTCGACGAAGAGATCACTGTTTTATACTCGATTGCTGTGGAGATCAACTTTTCTTTTTTGATCATCTTCAGTGAATCTTATTTACTTCGCTCGTTACCACAAAAACGGAAAAAGATGAACCCCATGAAAAAACAAACGAAGAAACTGCGATTACAAATACAGTTTAATTGCTGCTTTATTGCCGTGGTGTCTTGTTTTTAAATATTCCACTTGCTTCGATCTTTCACCGCCTCTGAATACCGACGAGTTCGACTGGCTTTTTCGATGAACTGCCAAGTCGGAAGTTTGACTGCAAATTATAAACACTCTTGACATGGTTTCGTAACAACACTGCCGTCACAATTCGCTACATTTATTTTGCAATTATAGTTGTTTTGGAATGTGACACGGTTCCCAGTTCATAAATTGCGAAACTATGCCTTACCAGCTGGCGATTGTTTTCGTAACACCGATCTAGAACAATGAGCGTGCGAATTCACTGCATCAACAAACACTGTTCATGCATTTACCTTTTAAATGAAAGCACACTTAACCTGCTCCCTCATTTAATTGACCTCATCATGCAAAGATGAAAACCAAGAACATGCGATCCAAATCTGCGGCGTGACTGCTTTACAACAAAAATCGCCACGAGACAACGGCTAGACGACCTTCACAAGCTCAAATTACTGGTTGCCTAGCACGTGACAAAAATTTGCCGATGTGAACACGCGTTTGGTTTGATAAAGCAATAATTTCCACAACAGTCGTATTTGACTTGCAATGAAACTGTGTTTAGATTTCTTAAATTCTTTTTTTCACAACGAAATAGATTTTGATGCAACACACATTCCAAGGCTGTTTTGTAGCAAGCGAATTGTCTCGTGAGTATGTTGATTATTGTCTCTTCGTGTCGCTCTACTTTTGAACTCAACTCTAGCTCTAATTCAGTGAGGTTGAAACGTGAAAAGGTTCGAGCATTTATCCTTTGCTTCTTGAGAAAATATCAGTTATCTTTTATTTGTTATTCATTGGAAAAATAATGTCTATTGTCGCGCCAGACATTTCACTAATAATTTATACTTGCGTACCGGTAGTTTGTTGTAACATTGACACACGATAACAGGCGACCAATTCAGCCAAAGATTTCGCTGTTAACAGCCATTGCCTTGGATTAAAAGCCCAATGAAAATAACAATAAAATAAGAACAATAAAGGAACAATGAGCTAGCTCATACGTACTGATGAGCATTGGTGTATGCTTGCATTTGATGTGCGTGTCAAATACACAGACGCGTATGTGCAATTTGGGTAGACGCGTGTCACGCGTATTTTGGGTCGCTTATTTCTCAGTGCACTGCACTGCACTGTACTTCGTAGTTTTGTCAGATGCAAGCAAAATGATGAAATATGTGTATTGTGTGGTGGGACATTAATTTTATTGCTATAAATATCATATTGCGGGTAAATGTATCATTACAGGGCTTACTGTACACTCAACAAAATTACCCAAATCTGATTTGTTGATATCAGTACAATCAAATCCAAATTGTACTCTGTGGGAGTACCTATTGAGTTTCCATAGCAATGGCACAAGAGCACAGCCAAACATGGCAAATTTGAACATTTTGATGGGTGAAATTGGACAAAAAGGCATATAAACTAAAGTTGGGATTCTCTGGAATGATTTCACACACACACACACACACACACACACAAAGCATTTAACCATCAGGATGAGAGCTAGACCACCACACCAGGAACTATGTCCCCTACTCTTTTCGAACAGTGTGTGGGTTCTTTTACGTCCCACAGAATCAATTATGAAGAATTGTGAGACGGGGCCTACGGTTTATCGTCCTTATCCGAGAAGTTTTTGTGGCATACTGGTAATTTAGTAGAATACACGATGATTTACAAATCTTGCAACCTCATACAACTTGATAGTTTTGCTGAGCAAACTGTAAATAAAAAATTGCATGACCTTGTTGTACAATTTGTGATTAGAAAGTACTTGTGTTTTCGAAAGTTCTCAAGAATTGCTTGAGCCTTTTTCACTTGCACCGAGGTTGTGCAATTTCCTATGTTAATTTGGGGTGGTTATAGTTGTGACTGACAACTGGTTTTAACATCAAGACATACCATCTTTGGTGGTCATTCCTTTATTTTTGTATCCTTTGTGTTAAGTTAAGTAGTGATGTTATGAGGAGGAAAAAGCTCATTAATAATTCATAACAAAAATATTGGTATTCTTATACAAGTAGCATGGACTTAGAAAACATTATAACCCTGCTATTCTTCCATTCTTTTTTTGAGTGGTGCTACATATCTTTTTTTATTTATTTATTTATTTATTTATTTTTTATTTTCTTTTATTTTTTTTCAGGAAAAGTGAGATTGAGTACTATGCAATGCTGGCCAAAACTGGAGTCCATCATTACACCGGCAACAACATTGAACTTGGCACAGCCTGCGGCAAATACTTCCGTGTGTCTGTCCTCAGTATCACTGACCCTGGTGATTCAGACATCATCCGCTCCATGCCTTCTGAACAGCAATCTGCTCAGCCACAACAATCGTAGAAAATTTGCTGTAAAGAATGTCAAATAAATACCGTTTCTGCAAAACAAGGAATTGTTCTTTTTGTTCCATATTATGGTAAATGTTTTATGATGCAAATGGTTAGCCACTCAAAGTCACTTGCTTTATGTGCAGCTGTAATTCAGTCTGTACAAACAGAAAATTATTGAAGTTACCTCTGTTTCTTTGGATGCAAGACATTTTTATCCAGCAGCTGGAAGCAAGTGGATAACTCTGGCAGTGAATTTGCCTTTATAAATTGAAATATTGGTTGCAAACTGTGAGTCTTCTTTAATACAAATTCAGTTTGCATGTTCAGACTCTGTACGTTGGAGTACTGTTTTTCTTTCTCATAGAAAAACCCACTCACTATTGGTTGTCAATATAATTTGTGCTTGCAGGACAAATGATAGCCTCCTTTGCAGCTGTTGTTTGTGTTGGTCCAATTCTCC
This sequence comes from Pachyseris speciosa, assembly GCA_016490735.1. Lineage (NCBI taxonomy): Eukaryota > Metazoa > Cnidaria > Anthozoa > Scleractinia > Pachyseridae > Pachyseris > Pachyseris speciosa. The sequence continues at coordinate 117,817 of JAEMWC010000936.1, forward strand.
CTCCCCTTCAACGTCTGCTGAACCGAGCCAAACATTCCATTCCCAATGTGTCTCAGTATCTAATCAGAAAGGAGAATAGAACCAACACAAACAACGGCTGCTAAGCAAGCTACAGGAACTCTGGTACCGAAATTCAAAAGCCGCAATATAATTAGTCAGTTTAGGAATGTTTGGCTTGGTTCAGCAGATGTTGATGGGGAGGGAGAAAAGGACCGACACAAAGGTTTACGGTCACTTCGTTCCATGGTCAGATCGTTCCAAGTCAGATCGTTCCACAGTATGCTCAGATCGTCCCATAATAAAAGCCAGATTTTTCCCTCGAAAAAGTCCTCGCATTTATGAATAGTAAGGAAAACCTCCCTCAATAATAATGTAAAGAAAAAAGTCCTATGAAAGTGGACAAAACGAGTTTACCATGTACTATTTAACCCCATGAATCCGTGCGAGAGCTTTCTTGACGTTTCGTGAAAAATTACGACAAATTTATCCGTTACCAAAGACCGTTTTGACGCACAATGATTTTAGATTCTTACCTCGGAACATAAGCTGAAGTCATGTTTCGTGAGTCTAAGTACACACAAAAAATTGCTTTGAGTCAATTTATATTCAATCCTCGGATTTTGTTGTACTTTAACGTAATGTATTAGCAGTGAAATCGACATAGACCTAACTATACTGTGGAACGATCTGACTTGGAACGATCTGACCATGGAACGAAGTGACCGGATACCGACACAAACAATGGCTGCAAAGGAGGCTAGACATGTGACTGAATGTTACAAAAGATTTTTATCAATTTAACTGCAGCACTGTCAAATTTAGTATCAACTGGGTGTTTTGTTATTAGGTAAAACGAGTTAATTATTTTCCTTGCGATTGGCGCATATCATGTTCCATAGTTTCCGATTGCGTTACCTCGTGCTAGCCGCTAGTGCACGTCTGCCGAATCTTGTAGTGAAAAAATCGTTTTTTAATCCAGTCTTCCACACGTGTTAGCTTCATTCTCATCATGGCCGCGTCCAAAAAGTCCACTAGAAGCAGCAGACCTCCTCGTCGGCCCCTCGACGACGAATACAGATGGGATACACTGGATTCTCTGTCAGCCGATGTCGCCAAGATTTCAACAGATTTGGCCCAGTTCGCGCGTTTTCCATCCCCCACGCTACCTGCACATACACATACTGCTCCACTAGCTAATATTCCGCCGTCAGCTTCGCCTCCTTAACAAACGACTGAGAATTCCGCCTCTCCGCCGCTCGCACGCGACGCAGTTTTCGCAGCGAGCTCCGATCCCAAGAACCGCGTACAAACCGCATTCCACGAACCACCACAAGATAAGGAATACCGCCGTCTTCTGCTCGCGAAAGAAACGCAGCAGCTGGAGGTACAAAAGCTTCAGCTCCAGCTCGAACTTACCAAGCTGCAAGCTTCCACAGGCTCGGTAGTTCCAGAGAGTTCCAGTTCTGCATCAGCTCGACTCCACGACCACACGAAGTCGCTGGGCGATCTTCGCGCCCCTCAGCGTACGCTCTTTCCTCAACAGTGGCCGCACATTTTCGCTCCAGGTGAGCCAAAACTTTATAACGAGTTATCCCTAGCTGAATTCACCGCTGGCTACCTTGCTATCGTCGAAAAATGCCCCGACGCCCCGCAGAAATCCCTATTGTTGCACCACTTAGCAGATCTCATGAGCCTCGCGTGCAGTTACCAGTGGTCAGCAGTCCGCGCGTTTCACTACAAAGTTCTCCGCGCTCTCGAAATGGGCCTCGTGAGATGGGGCGATTCTTTCGACGGGTTTAAGCAGCCGTTTTTCATTTCTCCGAATCTTCTTCCTTCCTTCGGCCTGACTAGCCAGGACAAGACACGCAAGACTAACCCCTCACGTCCCCCCGCCCCTCAGCAGCCTCTGCGCCATCAGATCTGCGACGACTGGTCCTGGCACGATGACTGCCATAGCGAGGACTGTCCCAAATTGCACATTTGCATCATCTGCAAGCGACCAGATCATCAGGCCAAGAACTGCTCCAAACGCAAGTTCGACATCCCTCCTCGCCGCCAGGACCTCTCAACAAAGTCTAGCTGACTATCTTCGTCTATTCCCACCTCAGCAATCATCTCCGATCCATTCTCGGCCATTACATTAAACCGCCCATCTTGCATCGCCACGCCCTCCTACTCCGGAATCCGGCCAATCCCGACTAAGACCAACCTCGTCAGCACCGCACTTAAGTTAAACGCCCAGCTTCACCGTTCCGCTCGCCCAAACGCCTTCTCGCTCCGCCTTCCCGTACCATCCACTTTAAACATTCCAGAATGGCGCAAACGCCTGACCTCATACCACGATCTGGAATTGTGCGATTTCCTCGAGTTCGGTTGGCCCATCGGCTATACCAAACCAACTCCGCCTCAGTCTTCCCACAAGAATCACGGTTCCGCCCTAGCTCAACCCGCCGTTATTGACGCGTTCCTCGAAAAGGAGTGCTCCCTAGGCGCCACGTGCGGTCCGTTCTCGGCCAATCCTCTGCTTCCTCCCCTCATCACATCCCCACTTCAGATCGCCAGCAGCAGATCGGGCAAACCGCGGGTAGTTCTTGACCTCAGTTACCCACCAGACTTTTCGGTTAATTGTGGCATCCCGAAAGACACCTACCTCAACGAGCCATTTTCCCTTCGCCTTCCCGGCACTGACGCCCTTCAAACCATCATCCGCGATAAAGGCCCCGGATGTCACCTTTTCAAAATGGACCTCAGCCGCGCCTACAGACAGCTACGCGTCGATCCCCGCAACTACAGCTACCTCGGTTTCCGCCACAAAGGTCTCCTCTATTTCGATATCGCCCCTCCATTCGGCCTACGATCAGCCACCATGATGTGCCAGCGCAGTACCTCTGCTGTCACTTTTATGTTTCGCTCTCTCGGCTTCGACTGTACGAATTACATCGACGATTTCGGGGGCGCAGAAATTCCTGCCAAATCTGACACAGCCTTCGACACGCTTGGCCGTTTACTCCTCGACCTCGGTCTCCAGTCCTCCCCAGACAAGGACAGTCCTCCTTCCACCTCTATGGTTTTCCTCGGTGTTCTGTTTAACACAGCAAACATGACCATAAGCGTCACCCCCGATCGTTTAACCGACCTCCTCTCTCAGTGTCACGCCACCCTTCTGCTGTCGCGTATTAACCTGGCCAAGCTAAAATCTCTCCTTGGCGTGATGTCTTTCGTTACTGCCTGCGTTCGTCCCGCTCGCATCTTCATGAACGGCCTGCTCAATGCCTTGCGGCGTCACCTTCACTCAAGTCACTGCCCCATCTCCGACGACCTCAAATCGGACTTGCGTTGGTGGTGTACTTTCCTTCCCCAATACAACGGCGTCTCCATTATCAAGACCGACCCATGGATCAACAATCCTCTTTTCCTGTCCACCGATGCTTGCCAATCGGGAGCAGGCGGTTTCTTCAATGGGTTTTTCTTCCACACACCATTCCCCGACAACCTGCTGGAGACCTACGGCCACGATATCAACACCCTCGAGCTCCTCAGCATCATGGCAGCTCTTAAGCTCTGGGGCGCTCTCCTCCGGGGAAAGCGTTTCATCCTCCATTGCGACAATGAAAACAGCGTCCACGCTCTAAACTCAGGCCGTTCCCGAGCCCCCGGCATGCAGGCTTGTCTCCGGGAGATCTGGTTCTTGTCCGCCACCTACGACTTCGAGTTACGCGCAGCGCACATCCCCGGTCGCAACAATACCATTGCCGACCACCTCAGCCGTTGGCACACCGCCCCCTCTCACGAGGCCCAGTTTCATTCCTTGACCGCTGACCTTGTTACTACACCAGTCCACTGCCCCCCAGAAATCTTCAGTTTTGACATTCAGATGTGAATTGCCTCCTTCTCTTACACAATTCCTTCTCGCTTCTCCACAGATCCTCCGCAGCCTCGGCTCAACCCCAGCGCCATTCCTGCTTCTCTTCCAGCCTTGTCAGACCTCACCGCCTCGGTCCAGGCCCACGCTTATGCTCCTGGTACGTTAAGCAACCTGACGTGTCACTGGAAGTCGTACCTCTTTTTCTGTTCCTACTTTGGGCTCCTCCCTCTGCCTGCTTCTCCTCAGACCATCGCATCATATGCTGTTTTTCTGGCCTGTTCCACATCTTCATACCAAACCATCCTGAACAAGTTAAACAGCGTGCGTTTATTCCACTTGTTTCAAGGGACCCCTTGCACCGCCTTGGATTCCTTCGAGGTCACCCTAACTAAGAAGGGGCTCAAGCGTCTCCTTGGCTTAGCAACACAGCAGAAGTCTCCCATCACTCCCGCGCTTCTCCTTCAATTTAAGTCGCAACTAGACCTTACCACCCCGGCGGACGCCGCAATCTGGTGCCTCTTCACGGTAGCCTTTTTCTCATTTCTCCGGAAGTCCAATCTCACCACGTCATCCCCAGCCAGTTTTGATCCCACCCGCCATCTCTGTCGCGACGACATCAAATTTACCCCTCATGGCGCCGTCCTCCGCATCAAGTGGTCAAAGACCCTCCAGCACAAAGACCGCCTTCTTTTCGTCCCGCTTCCGAGCATCCCCGGCTCAGCTCTCTGCCCTATCTCCGCCATTTTGCAGTACTTTACTTTGGTTCCCGCTCCAGCAACCGCTCCTTTCTTCTGCATCTCGTTCAATGGTTCCTTACGTCCCATGACCCATGCGGTTTTTACCAACTCGATCAAGTCTCTCATCTCCAAGATCGGTCTTCGCCCCTCTGATTTTTCGCCCCACAGCTTCCGGCGGGGAGGCGCCACCTTCGCATTTCAGGCGGGAGTCCCGGAACGTCTCATTCAGCGGCATGGCGACTGGCGTTCAGATGCTTACCGGCGTTATTTGACACTTCCTCTCTCTAAACGAACCCTGGTTGCCGACTTAATGGCTGCCGGCCTTACGGTTACGTGATTCAATTACGGTTCATAGTCCCTCAGCCTTGAGGCAATTCACCAATTACTAGAGCCAGTTTTCGGATATTTTTTTTTTCACCTTTGACATTTTATTACTTATTCTCCTTTTTTTTTTTTTTTTTTTCCCTTTTCGTTTTCAATTTTTCAACGTTTGGGCCTCCACATCCAATCCTTTTTTTTCCCTCCTCTTGGGGGTCTATTTGTTCTACCAATAAATTTTGTTTGTTTTGGCCCAAACGTTGTCAGCCTCTTTATCCTCGCGTCGTACCGAGCATTGTTGGAAATAATTTGGGTGTTTTGTTATTAGGTAAAACGAGTTAATTATTTTCCTTGCGATTGGCGCATATCATGTTCCATAGTTTCCGATTGCGTTACCTCGTGCTAGCCGCTAGTGCACGTCTGCCGAATCTTGTACCCTCCCTCCCGCCCAGGGGGGTCTATTTGTTCTACCAATAAATTTTGTTTGTTTTGGCCCAAACGTTGTCAGCCTCTTTATCCTCGCGTCGTACCGAGCATTGTTGGAAATAATTATTAAATTTATGCTATGATATGAAGGATTTATCTACTACTTTGCGATTACTTTTTTTATTACACCCATTTTGAAATCACTGGTGATCCTTGCAATCCGATTGGCTCTCAACAGTACAATTTATTCCCAAATTACACCATTTTTTCTCTAAATTGCATCCTTGCTATAACTCATCAAAATGAAAGTGTATCAAATTTCATGGATAAACAAATATTAATATTGACAAAAAAACTTTGTGATTTCAAAATGGGTGTAATAAAGTGGCAATTGAACTTTGTGTCATGCAATTTTGTCTGAAATCATACTTGTGATTTCAAATCAAACTCGCGCTGCACGCTCATTTGATTTTGAAATCACTCGTATGGTTTCAGACCTAATAATATACACGAAAAAATTACTCAATTCTGATTGGCTAAAAAAGCTATGCAGTTTTGCTGTAACAGTGCAAAAACGTGTAACACGAGTGCAAAATTGTAACAGTGCAATTACAAATGTATTTTGATTGGTTTAGAAACAGAAATTTGAATGAGCCAATCAAATCGTAGCTGTTTCTATAGCAACAAGTTCGCGGTAAGTTTGAGTCGCGTTGAAAATTGTGAAAAACATCAGACATATGGCCGACGTTTTGAGCAGCTTTCCTTTGGCAGAGGAGTTGAAAACAGCTCTAAAAACGAGCACGGTGCGAAAAGCACTGCTTTTCGGCTGTCTGTTTGGAGAAAGTGATGTCTACAGAAGGAAATCAGGGGCACCCAAAGACAAGTTTCGGTAAATATCTGTTCGGTGGAGGGTAGTTCGCCTAAGGCTTTCGGTGTCGATTAAAGAGTACACTCGGTTTTTCGTAAGTAAAACGTGGCCTAAAAGATTCGTAATGTGGCAATCTTAACCCCTGAGGTTTTCGGAAAGGTCGTTATTGCTGTTTTTGGCAGTAAAAAACGTCAGCTAGCATTTTCGGAAAGAAAAAAGGTTCCCTAGAAAGTTCATTTCAGCTAATATTTTCTCAAAGAAAGATTTTGTTCCCTAAAATTTTCGGGCAATTAACATTTCAGCTAGGGAATCCGAACAGATCAAAGTTTTCTAGCTAACCAAAACATCACTTTAAACAGACTTCAAACACCATAACGTACTTAAAAATGCCTTCCTACAACTTTTGGCTGGTTTGGCTCGTTGGGTGCCCCTGGGAAATTACCGACGAAATCGAAAGTTATCAGTCCGTTGAACTTGAATAACACTTTGCTCAAGCCATTTTACGTCGAGAAAATAACAACAAGACGAAGGTTATGAACCAGAAATACTGAAGGTAATGATTATAAAGCATTTGATAGACACTTGAAAACTTAAAAAAACATTGACTAAACTGTTGTTTTGACCTGCACGTGATGAATATATTATTTTTGCACGTGGTTCGCCTGCGTTGCTTATGCAACACAAATTTTTGGCATGTACTAAAACCAGGAACACCGGAACACCGGAACACCCCGGAACACCCCGGAACACCCCGGAACACCCCAGAAACCAGAACAGCCGAAAAACCCCGGAACACCGAATTTGACGGTGTTGTTTTGTTTTCCGATTACAGACCATGTAAAAAAATAAAATGTAAATGTAATTTAAAGATCGATGAGTAACCAGGGGGCATAACTGAAAAGCTAAAAAGACGTTCTCTGGTTAAAAGTTAAAAAAAAACACGAGCTTTCGATTGCCAGTCTGCAAACTTTAAAAAGTGAGGTGTAAAAAGCGGAGGTAAAAATATATATGCACAAAAAGGTGAGAAAATAACGAACGGATATAGATAAACACAAAAATACAAAAAGTTGTGAATTGGAAATTGTGTGACAATGAAATGCTAATAACATGGATAAGATCACAATAAGATTGAGTATTGTCTTGGCAACTGCTTAGAATTATTGTCTGCCTGGTTAGTAATTGCAGTGTGCCAGGATTCCAGCGTTTTTCTTACGCCTGAATTGCCTCTGTCGATGACGCGTGCATTCTCAAAATCAATAGTATGGCCTTCGAGCCACTCATGGCTGGCAATATTGGAACCGCTTTTAAAAACTTTGGTGTTTCGTATGTGTTCCTTTTTTCTAGTGTGTAAACATCTACCCGTTTCTCCGATGTAATTCCATGTGCAGTCCGCACAGGGGATTTTATAGACAACGTTCGTTTGCCGATCTGATGGGGGTCTTCATTTGGGAGACGCAAATTCCTGTTGCAGGGTCTTAAACGGTCTGGTGGTGGCTCGGATGCCGTTGTTGTTGAGAATTCTTGTAAGTGGTTCAGTGACACCTTTGATGTATGGTAGAACTGCGAAGCCATTTTGGGAGTCTGGTGGGTCTGTCCACCTAAAGAACATTCCCACTAACTCTTCAGGGGAAGGGATGACTTCAGGGGTCGATTTCTGGCTCATCCTCGGTGTAAGAACCTGTGACTCTCACGAGTGACGTAAAACAAAGAAAACAAAGAAGCCCAAACAATACTGCCTAGGAAAATAATAGCGAAAAAACAAAGAAAAACTTCACAGGTTTTTACACCGAGGTAAACCCCGATTTCTTCTTTAAGATGTTTGATATAGTTGCTGATGGGTAGCCATTTGATTTTAACGCGTTAGAAACGTGGGTCAGCTCTTTCCTTACTCCTTCAGCGGTGCTCGGGAGGTTGAGTGCCCGATTTAGAAGGGTAGAGGCGGTACTTATTCTGTGTTTTAACTCGTGATGAGATATCTTTCACCATTGAAACTGAGAACAATGGCCAAATTTCCTTTCTCGACACCTTGATAACCAGGAAGAATGGGGCAGTTACTATCGGTGTCTATCGAAAGCCCACACACACTGACAGATACCTGGACTTTAACTCTCATCACGAGTTAAATCAAGACCCCCATCAGATCGGCAAACGAACGTTGTCTATAAAGACCATACTCAATCTTATTGTGATCTTATCCATGTTATTAGCATTTCATTGTCACACTAGTATTTCTTCCTTTTGTATTATTGTATTTATCTATATCCGTTCGTTATTTTCTCACCTTTTTGTGCATATATATTTTTACCTCCGCTTTTTACACCTCACTTTTTAAAGTTTGCAGACTGGCAATCGAAAGCTCGTGTTTTTTGTTTTTTGTTTTAACTTTTAACCAGAGAACGTCTTTTTAACTTTTCAACTATGCCCCCTGGTTACTCATCGATCTTTAAATTACATTTACATTTTATTTTTTACATGGTCTGTAATCGGAAAACAAATTCGGTGTTCCGGGGTTTTTCGGCTGTTCCGGTTTCCCGGGTGTTCCGGGGTGTTCCGGTGTTCCGGGGTGTTCCGGTGTTCTGGTGTTCTGGTGTTCCGGTGTTCCGGGGTGTTCCGGTGTTCCGGTGTTCCGGTGTTCCGGTGTTCCGGTGTTCCGGTGTTCTGGTGTTCCTGCTTTTAGTACATGCCCAATTTTTGTGTGTATATTATTAATATGTAATCACATGATTTTTCTCGTGCAATTTGGAATAAATAAACACTTGTAAATTTTTTCAAAGACCACAAATTGCACTCGCCCGAATTCTGTTAGTCTTTGAAAAAATTTACTCGTGCTTATTTATTCCAAATTGCACTCGAAATCATGTGATTAGTAATGGTAACAGGACTGAGTGGAGCACAGGGAGTAATCGGGCGAGTGATTTCAAATTGGCCGAGCGCGTAGCGCGAGGCTGATTTGAAATTACGAGCACGATTACCCCCTGAATTGTACAACACGAAGTCCGATTACCAGTTAATTGTGTCAATAACAAAATGCGAGAAACTCTAGAGGTCAACTTTCTAAACTGTAAAATTATTGTACAAAATAACCAACGGAAATTGTTGCTATTTTACAAAGCGTGAAGATTGACAACTGACACGACATGACAGCTACTGCTCAACATACCCAAATAAGGTAACTGTCCGATTTGGCCTGTCCGATTACAAGTGTTTGTAATCGGACAGCTCAAATCGGACAGTTTGGACCTGAAGCAGCCAATTAAGACACAAATAAAGGCTGTTAAGAACCAATCACATTCGAGCATTTTGTTATTGACACAATTACCTATACAAATTGCACTCCACTCAGTTCAATTACCATTATAAACAAATGAAATGGATTGGCTTCAGCGTCATGTACACAATGACCAAACCAGGAGACCTCTTTTTTTTTAAGTACTCACTTGGGAGTCGCCTAGAATTTCAAGAGGGATGGGATAATTTGTGAAAACAAAACTATTTTGGCATTGGCTACAACTATTCTGGAATAATTCTTAAGTGTATGTAACAGTAAGAGGATGATTTTAACAGCAGGTCAAATATCAGCTATCAACGTTCACAATGCTTCAAAGGACGGTGGACACCATATGACATGTACACAATCTAGTATCCCATATCACCAGAGTAGTCACGTCATGTGACAGCAGAACCCGATTTCTTTATACGCAGAAAACAGAAAATAAAGATCCAGTAAGAAAAGGAGAAGCGTTCTGGGGTTTAGCGCTGGTCTACACTGATAGGCCTAAGCGCTGATTTGGAAAAGGTTAGCTTTCAATATTGTGATGGGCAACTCTATATTAATATGTTAAAAATTACCTCCTCTTACATCTTTCCCTGGTTGGTATAGTGGACATGGCTAGGAGATGATAAGCAAACGACCCTGGTTCGAGGCCAACTCTATACAGTTACTTTTCTTCTCTTACTAATTTACGTTTAAATTAGTTTTAGTGTATGTAACTTGAAAGGAAAAAGGACCTTTTGAACGTTGTGAACGAGTGCTAACAAACCAGCTGACAAACGGCTTATTTGGGTTTCCTTTCCCTTGCCCATTCCCGTAGGAGAATTCACCTTATAGGTTTGAAATCCTGTTTCTCTTTCCTAATTCATTTCCTTCAGGACACAGAAAACCAAGTAATGCTTTCATTGACGATTAACTGACAAAGAGCTTGTGATGAATTTATATATAACAAGGAATGTAAGAGCTGAAACATCTCGTGTTTTTCATTTTTCTTTATTCAGCAGAATGGAAACCGAATGGAAAGAGTCCTAACCTGAAAATATAATCAACGATATTTTTCCTCAAAAATATGTTTACGGCTGAAATAGTTATTCCGCGTTACATGTAAGGGCTTTATTTGGAGCTGTCAAGTCATAGTTGTATTGGACTTCGGTGGAATATAGTGTTTTGTTTGTTTGTTTGTTATGGTAAAAGACCGAATCGTGCAAGAATGCTAAATTTGTTAGGAAACATACCGAGTATTACACGATCATGACGTCATGCCGATCGTTTTCGATCGTGAGTTTGATGTCCAGTTGTGTCATATGGTTTCCTTTTATGGGCGTGAGATGCTAGTAGCGAACGGAACGGAAGTTGTCATTGGCGAGACCACTGGTGATACATGCCGGCAGGAAGAGGAGCAGCAGACTGTGATCAGCTCTGGCGGCGCTTTTTCCGAAAATATCCCTTTTGTAGAGCTTCAGTTGCGACCTTCCAGCAGTGTACAATAAAGGAGGCCATATCTAATTTAAAACGGAAGTGGTACGAACATAAGAGGTCGTGAATTCCGTATAAGTGCTGAAAGAGCGTGGGATATTGTTCATCGTAGAGAGCCTCTACCCACCGAAAGTGTCTGGATGTCCAAGCTCGTAAATGTTATTACGTAAATGGTCTGATCTGTTCCGGGGCATGATTTCCAAGACGGATTGCATTCTTAGCGTTACTCTCTTGGGCTTGGATTAGTTAAATCGCTCGGAGAATCATCGACATGGCAGAAGTAGACAGAGAGATGAAAGGAAAGAAGCGAGTCATCAAGGAAGGCTTTCTCCATAAGAAGACTAGCCTGCTCAGGCAATGGCGTCCACGGTTTGTTGTCCTGAACAGACAGCTTTTGTGTATTTTCAAGAAAGAAGAGGATGAGAAACGCGGGAGAACTGCCGAGGGTCGAATATTTTTGATGGACATAGAGGCGATACAGCAGTTCGAAACCAAAAAGCGAAAACACTGTTTTAACTTGATCGTCGAGGGGAAGCCGTTGTCCTTCTGTTGCAGTTCGGAGCTCGATAGAGAATGTTGGATGACGTCAATACAGACAGCTAAAGACAACGAACTAAAAGCCGAGGAGACAGATCCAGTGAGACGAAAAAGCACCAAGTTAACCGGAGGATTAAAGAGGATAACCATTCCGAGGGAAAAAGGACAGGGATTAGGATGTACAATTAAAAATGTCGCCGGCGTTATATTTGTGAATCGAATCTTGGAAGATGGGCCTGTTTCGACATCTGGTATTTTGAGACCAGGTAAGGTTTCTTTGATCAATCAAATAGATTAGATGCTGTTTTCTCGGTATCTTGTGCAACTTGACGACCAAGAAATTAGAACAGCATGTTTTTCAAAGCGATCGTTGAAGATGCTAATTTGTGTTATTTTTGCGGTGGTCTGTTTATGAGAACAACATGCGACTTTTAGTTCATGATGTAGGCGGTCGATCTGCATTAGGATCAGCCTTTTCAGCGTGGAATTATGTTACCCTAATATGTCTTTTAATTCATGGGCGAAAGAGATAAGCCATTTTCTGTGCGCATCTTAACAGACTTCTACACGACAAAAGTCACTTTTAATTAACAAAAGGTTGAATATAACATCTCATTAGCAAATCAGCTGATAAGAAACAGGTGGATGAGGAAAGATTTCCCAATTTCTTGGCTTCTTGGCGCAATGAATATCTTTCTAGATGTTCATAATATGATGAGAGTTGGCTTGAATTTCAGGTCTTTACTCTCCCATGATCAGTTGTCGTTTCGGTGTATTTTGTAATGAGCCCATTTAATGCATTGTTCCTTTGTCACTCCTAATTGTCAAAATTTGGACGCATTCACACATTAAATAAGCTTAATGTTTGTGCTAATTTACGAAACAGTACGGCGCTGAGACACGCACATTCCTCGCCTGGCTACATAATAAAAATTCTTCGGTAAATGATCCGGAAAATGCCCTTGAACTTAATTTTGAAAAAGAAAAACTGATAACAACTGCGAGGATCATTCTTCATTTGATTTTTTAAAAACTGATAAATTGGACACAAAATGTGACAGAAAACATGCAAATATAAATTCATTATGTAAATTTCGGTATCACTTCAAATATCTGGCTTGTGAAATAAGCTTCAGGCACGTTATCTGACATTTGATGTCTTTGAAATTTTTAAAGGGCATTAATTTGTAGTTTGACGTATGTCCTATTTTTATGATTTGATGTTCTACTTATAAAAATTTTGGCAAAAATGAAATATCCCATGAAATTGAAGGACTGCTTTTTCCAGTTTTTATTTTTCTAGGTCTTGTGTAAACAGTGCAATTTAACAAATTAACATTTTGTTCTGAAGATCACAGCAAATTGTTGACTATTGTTGGCTCTTTTAATATACATGGATTGGTAAAATATTTCAATTAATAAAAAAAATAATAGATGTTAGATGCAAGTACTGAACTTTGCCACTGTAAAAGGAAGATGTAGACAAAGAAAATGAAAAAAGTTGGATTTCAAAATGGGTTGATATTTTGGTATAAACTTAACATATTTTCCTTATTTATTCAAATGATTTTAAAACCATATATAGGACTAATAAAAATTATTCCCTTGTTTAAGTTCTTACAGGTAGGTGACAGGTGAAATGTGTTTCACATTGAATAAATTTATTTTTTCTTCGTTGCCTCTAATATATATCTTGTTACTCGGGATACTGTAAGTATACCGAGTTATAAAATGTGTCAGATTTCAGTCTTTTTTTTTTTTTTCCTGTGCAGCAAAATGCACAATACAATTACGTTCCGGTGTTTGGATTGGCCGATGCACAATAGCAGGCACGAGGCGGTGTGTTCATTGGTTAACGCAAACCACATAGTCCAAAGGTCGAAAGGCTAACATCACGCGACGGTTGTTTACAAGTTATGCAAATTCATCGTCTTTGAATTGTGAAGCTAGATATTTCAAGACAGCACAGTCTGTCCTCGTGAAAAGGTTTGCCGAGTGTTAAGAAAAAGTTGGAAGCCTCGCACGTGTAATTGATATCACAAGTCAAAATTGAATGCTGTGTCAGATTTGTACAAAGTTGTTTTTGTAATGTGATACCTTCCATTTAATACGTGACCGCAAGTGAACACTCAAGGTTAAATAATCCACTTCGACCGCGGAACAAATTTTCCTGCACATATCTTTGTAAAGTTGTGAAACTGGATTTTAATACAGTACAGACTGTCCGTGTGAAAAGGTTTGCCGAATTTAAGACAAGGCTGGAAGCCTCGCACGTGCTGTGAGTATCGACTCGAATTAGAACGTTGTGACAGTTCTATATTTAGATAATCGCAAAGTTGTTTTGATGTAATTTGATCCGGATTATACCACAACTCAATCGCTGTGACAGATCTATATTTAGAGACAAGTTTGCGAATTTTTGGTTTTCACGTGCGTCAGAAAAAAAAACTAAAGTTAAACATTTAGATTTTTTACCTTCATCAGGTAAATGACATTTAAGCCAAGTAACACGCTTTGTTTTGAAAATAGAGCAGTTTGAATTTCAAGTGCTTTTTACAATGCGTGACATCTGGACATGTCACATACACGGAAACGATTCGCCTTGTGTTTTCAAGTTTGTTTTCAAGCTTCGCAGAGAGAAAAGACTCCAGATGTTGCCACTTAATCTAGAAGTAAACAACATCAGCTGACAAGGAATATGGATGGCAACTCTCAAAACGGTTTAACGAGCTTTGCTCGAACGAGAACAAAAAGGTCTTACGTGAACCCAAAAGCAAACCATTAGCCCGATAGTTTCGAGAATCAGAAAGCGTGCGTCCTTCTGGAGCAAAAAAGTATCGCAAGTTAACACTCATAGAGCGTCTTGTTTAATTTGTACTGCTATTTTAAAATGAAATATTTTGTTTGTAATTGCATATATAACATAATATGTTTCATCTTTTATATAATGTGTTTTAAGAGTTCTCCCTAGCATGCACCATAAGTGTTTTCATTTTTTTATTAATACCATCTGTTTTAATTCTGGCTTTTTATTTTTGTCTTGGGCTTCAATATTTATTAGATGAAAAGTGTATTTTTAACTAACAGAGTTCTACACACACTAGGCAGTGTGTTGCTGAACAAAACTCTTCTGAAAATGTCTTTTTAGATTTTGAATATCACTCTGTTGGCAACATTTGTTCATAGAAATTCAGTCCTTGGTTACCAAAGAAACCATTACGATCTAAAACCAATATCATGTTCAAAGTGGAAACCTCCCCAAAGAATTATTCATGGAATTAAATGTTGGCTAAATATATAAAAAGATGTTCTGGCAGCAATGGCCCCCAAAATAGAAATATAATGGCAGCTGGCAGCAAAGTTAAAGTGCCCTTAACCCCAAAATTTTTGTTCATTTTAAATGATTCGTCTCTGAATTAGAAGCACAACCGTGAAAAAATTTTTTGATTCAGTTGAATCTTCACTTTTCTGTGCCCCTGTAAAGTCTCGAAATTACGACCCAAAACACCACCATTTTGTTTCACGACCGAGTTAAGAGGAGATTGGGTTCAGTGCTTGTATGACGTCATCCCGGGAATGGAAGTTCTGTTGCGCTTACAAAGTTCTTTGAACAAAGCTCAATAATTCTAACTCTGAGGGCAAATAAGACATGATTTTAACTGATAATTTATATTCATAGTATTGTCACCTGTAACATGTCTCTCCTAAGAGAAGATTTGATGTTTTGCAAACGAATGAGCCAAAAACAGACCGGCTGTTTGTGAAATAAACATATTCCCATCGGCTGATCTCACAAGCATTTTATGCCCTTTTATACGGTGAAAACAGAAAATTCCAATGAGTCCGTTCAGTGAAAAGATCTCCTCTTTAAAACTCGTTTATTGTATAGTGATACAACCCAGACATGTGCGTGTACCACGTTTCTAATGCATCGTGATATTTGGTGTGCTGCGTATCAGATACACAAAGGATTTAACCGCAGCGACACAAAGTAGTCCAGAATGTAATGGCAGCTAAAATAATTGTCCCTCGATGTGTACCTTTAGGAAAACCTCATCAATCTAACTTCCTTGAAATTTTTTGGCTTCATGAGTCCTACTGTCTTCGACACAGGCGCTCTATGAAAACCGGTTTCCAACATCAACAATCAAAATATATTTCAGAGGCCATGCTAATTCACTGACAGAAGCCCATGTCACTGATCAATACATTGTAGACTGCTAAGAAAACTTGAAGTGTTTACAAATCAAATTGATTAACTTCACCGAATTCAGTTGATTTAGATGATGGTGCCACTTGAACTTCATGTTCAAATGGAGCTACATGCAGTAAAATATATCCAATCGCGTCTAAATTTGTGTCAGTTTGTTTACATCGGATATATGCAAATTATTCTTGCATCGCGAAGTTGCGTTCGCTTATTTCTAACCAACAGTTTAGATGGATACGTAGCCTCAAATTTTAATTGCAGTAAGCTATATTTATTTTATTTTACCTTCCCTTGACTTCGTTCACAGTACTGCCTGAGGATAACTAGAAGTTCAGCTAATCCTCAAGTCACGTAATTCGCATCGGCTGAGCTCACTTTCCGTTCTCTTGTCAAATCTATCTTTGCCTTCTTTGAATAGATACCACAAATAAAGACACTTCCATAAATAGGCACTTCCACAATTAATTGCTGATGTTCGTTTAAAATACCGATCTAAAGTCGGATGTGCGCTGTTTATATAAAATAACAATTATTGTTTTCAAACCGCTGCACAATTCCCATTGCCGATGCACGAGTACTTGGTCGTTCAAGAGTGAAATGTTAAATCAAAGCTTTTGCTCACCAGCAGCGTACACAGAGCCACGAGGTACGGCAGATAACACTTATAAACGAAGTTAATCTTTTTCGTCTTCCCTTCTTCCTCGAATCTTGCTGTCCATTCCTGGTCTTCATAACCATGAGGCTCCTTCGAGCTCCTCACCGATTCCATTCTAGTTCCACTTCAGAAATGAAGTTAATTTGGTCTTCACCCTACACATAGCCTGACTCTGACTCCGAGGACGAGGAGGACATGATTCCAACACAATTTTGATTACTGCCACGCTTTTACCCTCCAATATGTGCTTCGATGACCCCAACAAACGCTTGCAAAAACAGAGATTGACTGAGAAACCATCTTTCAATCGTTCCCGGGATGACGTCACCAACCTCGTTGGACCCAGACTCCCTTTTACTCGGCCGTGCAACAAATTGAATGAGACTTTGGCTGTCCATAAAAAATCGAGGATTCAACCAAATCCAATAATTCTTTCGCCGAAATACTTCGAATGATAAGTAGATTTATTTAGGCAAAAAAAATTTTTTGGGGTTAGGGGCACTTTAAAGAAATTCTGTTTACAAAGGAGCATAAATACACACATTTTATTGGGGATTGGCTGTAGCTTTAGTTAAAGGAGTTACATTACAGTCTTTGGATTTGGAAAAGTTTAGCCTCAAATTGTAATCTGTTCCAGTGTTCTCCATCCTTTACCATCCTTGCCATAATTTATTTGACTTTGTATTAATCTTATTTTTGTCTCATTGGTGCTGATCTTCCCTGACAAATTGGTATTTCACTGTTTCCCATTGTTTAAGTGCATTTTTTATGACTCTAAATAATGACCCAAAATATTGTGACAGAGCTCCTTTCTTTGCAGGGCAGTGCATGGGGGTGGGAGTGGGAGTGGGGGTGGGGGTGGACAAGACACTAGATGACCCCCAAATATCAGAGAATTATTAAAAAATACTTCAAACTTAAGCACATAGTAAAACATAACTACCTGCTAGGTCATACAAAGGAATCCCCAATCCATCCCTCCCCCCCCCCCCCCCCCCCATACCATTTTACTCATCTTGCCTAAAGGATAGTACCCTTGCAAAATGGCATTCTCTTATTATGAGATTAGCAGCCTAACCGCTAACTAGCTCATATAAAGGATTTTCCCCCACCCCTATTTCACTCATCTAGCATAAAGAATGGTTCCCCAGCTAATGTACATCTGTTATTTATTAGGGGATCAGATTCTTGACATCAATGGTATTGAGATTGGTGGACGTTCAGTATCAGAGATAAGTGAAATTATCAGAGGCAGCCCAGAGTTAGTTGTGTGCACAGTTAAACCATCCTCAGATTACCGCTACTGCGACACTCATAATGCAAGTGGACACACGGAATATGCTCAACTAGATATGGATTCTTTAAAGATCAAAAATAAGGGTGACACTGATGACATGTCTAATAGCAGGAGTCCTACAACTAAAGATAGGTCCGATTCAAGATCTGAAATGAAGAGGCACTCATTGCCATCCATCCTCCTTGAATCATCCCCCAAAGGTCCCACTGAATGGCACAGGGAAGACACACTGCATTATCTCGAGTTGAATTTCCTGGGAGCCGACAGGTCAGGCAATCAGAGTGAGGTATCATGGTCTCCTAAGGTACCCCCCAGGAGTAGCAAACCACAAAAAAAGTCAGGGCCGGCTTACATTGAGCTTGATTTTAACAGCAAAGACAACAAGAGTCTAGACACTACATCAAACAGGGACAAATCTGCCTCAGGATCTGGGGAAAGGAAGAGTAATTCACTGCCACGATATTAGGAAAAATAAGACATGAAAAACCGCTCAAGTTAGTTGTTTGTTCTCCTTACATTAGCTGTCAGATAGAAGGTTCACTGAATGAGCTGTTTAGTGCCCTAGTAGCCAGATAATGATTGTGAGTAAAACAGTTCTGTGTTGGACAGCTCTTGAGGAAAGTTCTCAGGATTGAAATGAGCATGGGATCTTTCAACCATGGGGATGACTTTCACAAATCATACTATAGTCAAACCTGTATTAAGCGGCACCATATTAAGCAGTCACCCGCAGTCCCAAAAACTGCTTCCCTTAATTACTGTAAGTTTGACCTCTATTAAGCGGTCACCACTATTAAGCGGTCAGAGTCACCCTTTCACTAAGTCTCAACAAGCTGTTTCTATTGTCTTAACCTGCATTAAATGGTCACTCTCTAAAAGGAAATCACTCAAATATAATAACTTGGTATTGCTGTTTTATTGGTTTGGTTTTACACTTTGTTCTAGTTTGTCATACCATTCTATTCAGTGCAGGACATCTTAACAGAGTAAGTAATTTTTTGAGGGCCTTAGAGGTTAAACTGTTTCAAAATGGCATTTTGTGTCTGACATGTATTCTGTGCAACCTGTATTTAAGCAGTCAGCCTGTATTAAGCGGTCACTAAGCCACATCCTGAGGGTGACCACTTAATACAGGTTCGACTGTAGTTTGGTCAGTGTTTGGAGAAGTATTAAGCAAAGCTGAACATGATAACCCAGCATCCTTTGGCAAAGGGCTAGCTGATACTTAAAATATCAGCTCTCCAATAACTTAAACGCTCCAAGTGATTAAATCAAAAATCTGTTGATCCTCTGGCAAATATTCCAATTATGAAACTAGGATTGATTACTAAATGGTTGATGTTTTGATTTGTTTGCGAGTTTGTGAAAATTATCCATTGTATTGTATGCTAGAACTAAATTTTTTGTTGATCTCACTTCCTACATACATGGGAAGATGAGGGATGGTCTTGGCCAGATTTACTGGCTGTGATTACAGAGATAATGACTTGCTTAATGAAACCAAAAGCATTATTTTGGCAATCTGGAAACTTTTCCTCTTGGGTAGTGGACAGTTGTCTTGCTGTATATGTTTGTTTGAACATTCAGTCTTTCAGCCAACCAGGAAGTAATGTAAAATAGAAAGTGTTTCAGGTGATGGTTAGCACTACAAAGCATGATCCTGTTTGAAAACTTAATTGAAACAGTTGCCTTTGGAGATGCTAAATATTAGCCCCATCCCAGACCCTCAGTTAGTTTCGAAACAATGAAGGGTCGTTGTTCCTGGGATAGGTAATTAAGTATTGAGGTTATGGGAATGATATTATTGTGCAAGATATGTAATTGACCTTATCCTTCTATGATTTATCCTTTGTGTCACCATTTAGTTAGCATGCATGGCAGGCACTAGAAAGGGCAAGGAGAGGGGGAAAGCGGGTGAGTGCACAGAGCACAACGGGAGGGAGGGAAGAGGAAACACCTTCAGCAGTGCCATTGTCATTTCCATTCCACCCCCTGACTAATATGCAAATTAAAGACATGTGCAAAACATCTCACTAAATGGCGAAGCAAATAAAATGTGCACCAACCGTGTCCAAATCGGTAAGGAAATATAACCACAGAGAGCAGAGGAGTCCTATTTGACCGTATTTCAACTTATAATTGCAGCACGAGTCAATTTTGTTGATTTGAATCACCATACGTGATCAAACCACATACATGCGATTGTGTAATGCTGCTGTTCAAAGCTTTTTACTGGAAGATGAGACTTTTTCTGAGAACTGCCACCAAGTCTTTCCTTTCCTGTAACTGCTTCAGCACCTTTTCTGCTGTTCTTTTGGGTTAAATTTGAGGCTGTTGTTATCCAACTTCAACAATGTTTTCTTTATAAAACTATGCTCGCATCCTCCTACATCATCCGCTGCTTTCTTTCTCAGTCAAGTCTCTCAGGATGTTGTGGTATTAGTGTTGACCAATCAGAACACCCGAATAAGTCAGCGATTTTTAAATCCTAAAACGGGACGAAAACTTTGAAATGAACAATGGTATTGCTGCAGGTGCTTCCTATTCCCTTCCCTTACGCTCCGCTTGTTTCGAGTGCACACGCCTTACCCCTCCCCTTCCCCTTTCTAGTGCCTGCCACACAGGCTACCATTTAGTGCAAAGTTGTGAGTTTTTGTGTAAATTAAAAGCTGAGTGTCTTGAGTATTGCTAAGAATGCATTCTTTTATGACATCAGCCTTAAAAGGAAAGAGATAATTGAAGGGCTCAGAGTGGCACTGTATGCTAAGTGACTGTTTGGGTGTTTATATATTTATTTTTGTTCAAAAATAGCATTTCTCACATACTGCAGGCTTGTTTTCATGTGGTAAACATTGCCCTGTATTTTTTTCGCTCACTGGGTGTTTCACACTTAGTTTTCGAGAAAACACTGGACAAAAAACATGTTCACCCAAACAGTAACTTAGCATATTGTTATTCACAGTCCATCAATTTCTTTTTAAATAATGATTAATATAACTGGATCATATTTATTGCAAGTTGTAAGATCAGTGGAAAGAAATCTTAAAAATATAAGGCTTAAAAAAAAGACAGCCATATTGATTGTAAACATACTTGGTGTGTGTGTTTTATTCTGACTGTACATTATGTCACATATTTTCAGATTTTCCAACTGTATACGAATTTAATTTAGAGACCAGTATGGTTTTGATACTGAACGCTTGAAAATGGCTCAGCCAATTATTAAGATGGTCCAACTGAACACCTTAATTAATTAGGAAACAAACTTCAGTCTTTCCTGTTTGGTCTGTAAACAGGATGACAATGAGAGTATAACGTTTTTACTTATGATCTAAGACCTACATGGTGAACTCTCAGTGTAGATTTGACATGACTTGATCATGTGCACATTTTAATTTAATGATTATTTATTTGTGTGAGCAAAATTCAAAACAAAAGAAATGACATACAAGTGTTGCGCTTCTGGCTTCTAATAATACATAGGTACTTATTATAATATTGTATAGTTGTATTTGATCTTCTGAAAATTCAACATGGATAATATTATGCTATGTTCACATCAAGTGTCAACCGTGTCTACAAGCTGAACTGAACTGAACACTTAATTTAAACACGATGCTTTCATCATAGAATTTGCTGTTAAATAATCTCTTTCAACTGTTGAAAGCACAAAATGAAAGATGCTGGTTATTTATAACCCAACTGTTAAGTTAGGTTGTTAAGCCTTTATTTTTGTAAACCATGAATAGTTAAACATGTTTGGTTGGTATGAATGGGACAGAATTCTCCCAATAATGAGAGTTAGAATATTGATAGGAGAGATAGTAACTTCTAGTGATACATCAAGCACGAGGCAAAAGATTGTTTCGTCAGGTATGATAATTAGGATCACATATTCCTTTGGTTTTTTCTTCATGAATATTACAAATGATCTGAGAAATGCATATGCAGCCTTATGCATGATGCAAACATAATTTATCAACCAGATAGAATTTAATTCTAGCCATAACAGAATGTATTTTATAAACCTCATGACCATGCATGTTGAAAGGTCAAAAGTAATGTGATGCATGTAATCCAGTAATTACTGTACTTCATAATTTTTATTGTCATGTTTTTAAGGCATAATGAATGAACCTAACAATGAGCAATTGAGCTGAAATTATTTATTGTGCCCCTAAATATACTTAGGGAAATACTAGCTGTCAATGTATTTTATGATGAGGCAGGCCATTAATTTTCTTTAGTGGCATACCAGTAAGTGACTTGTGGCCCCAATTTTCAATTTCAATTCAGGCACTGCACAGGGGGAGGGGCTGGGGGGCTTTAGCCCCCCCCCCCCCCCTCCCCCCACTTTTCAAAAGTAAAAAGCAAGTAATACTGTCTAAAACAAAATCAAAGTTACTTTTTTATTTAACGTTTTATGGAAAACCGATTATTCTTATCCCCCCCTCCCCAGTTGCAAATTTGCTGCATTGGCCCTGTAGGATAGGATAGGATAACTTTATTTAGACATAGTAAACTCATCAGTACAACTATAAAAACCTAATTATTTACCAGAATTATTACAAATTATACAATGACTAGAACTACATTATTCTAAAAATTATTCTAAATAATCAATAAATAACTATAATATTAAATGACAAGACAAAAACCTGCTTTACATGAGTGCCGTGTAAAAATTCTAAATTTAACTTGATGAAAGCAAATGCTCGCAGCCAGCCCGGAACGCTCTAAGGGAGTCAGCCTGCCGCAACTCGATTGGTAAACCATTCCAAAGAACTGCTCCAGAGTAGCTGAAGCTATTTGTAATAGTTTGTGTGTGGCTGTGGGATAGCTAGTTTGCCCTCTGAGTCCCTTAAGGAGTAATTGGAGACGCTACTACGGTCAACAAATTTGGAACTTTCGGCACGTATTTTTTCTCTGCTCTCAAAACTTTGTGAGTCTAAGGCTACAGGACAAGATAACATTTCAGCTAAATCATTTCAGCTAATCATTGTTCCGGGCACTGGGTTGGCGTAAACTCAAAATCAGCTGCTGTTATGATGTACAAATCTTTACATGGGATGACCCCTGAGTATCTGAGTTCTAGATTTGTGTTTCGAAACGACATAACATCATATCGATTAAGGAAAACTGAAAATAAATTGGCTCTTCCACAGCTCCGCACCAATTATTTGAAGAACAGTTTCTCTTACAGCGGAGCCGGGTTGTGGAACAGCCTACCCAATGGCCTTCGAGCAGCAACATCTTTACATGATTTTAACCCATTGACTACCGGCTGTTTTCACATTTTCGGAGTGATTTTCCACCTATAAACGATGAATAGCAATTCGTGACTCTTTATTTGAACTACCAGGGAAAAGTGGTGCTGTCCTAAGCCACTGGAGGCTCAAAGGTTTCTGAAAACGTCATTTTGACGTAGCTATTTTTTATCCGTGAAGCGACAACAATGGCCCAAGTTGGGTTTGCTTGCGACTTCTGCTAAATTTACAGCCATTTTTCATCTTTAGCGGCTGCCTGATGAGCATCATTAAGCGTGACGGTAGCTAAGAGTCCACTTTCTCAAAGAATCGAGCAAGGTGATGTACTTTGTTGTTGAATTTGGCTTGTTACTCGACGAACTGGGAATTTGGCCGGTCGAACACTTAGTACCTTTGGGACTCGACTATTGATGAATTTCTCGACCTACCGCCACATATTTTGGAATTTCTGAGTAATGAAGATGACCACGAGCAGGAAATTTTGGCGGTAGGTCGGAGTGGCTATGTGAAAGAATTGGGGTAAGGAACGGGCGCTGTCAAAAATTCTCGTTAGTTCCCAGCATGCAATGCGCTCAAGATGTTGAAAACGTCGGGAAGGCCCGAATGCACTGGAACAAAAGGCTGTATCTACGCTCGGGAGAAGAATATCAACAAAAAAAGTCATTTCTAAGCTAGAAAAAGGACTGAATTTCGTTATGATGGTTGAATTTTGGTTTCTCGACGATGATTTCCTTAAAAAACATGAAGGCAAAAAGGGGCATTTTTGTTGTTTCTCTTTGACGTTAAAAACGGCCAGTCTCGTTCTTGTCCAAACTCAAAAGGCCATATTTGGTACTGAAAATCGCTACGTTTCTTGCATTTATTGGATATCCAAATTTAAAGGGCATTCCATTTCGTGCTCACAACTAACAGTTAAGGCAATATTCGTGCGATTGAGAAAGTAGCAATGTTTTGAAGCATGGGAGTTTTTTACGGCCGGTTTTGGCCGGCACGGATGCCAATGGGTTAAACTTAACCCACGTCACCACAGTTTTGAATGAGTTTTAACACGGCATCCTTGTAAAGCAGCTTTTAGTATGTAGTTAATTAGTATTTTAGGTTAGTTAGTTTAGTTAGGGATAATTATAGTTAATCTTTTATCATTTTATAATCTTTCCTGAAGGTTTTACCGTGTATAAATAAAGTTACCATTACCATTCCCAACTAAGGTAATCGGGAGAAAGACCATTAAGCGACTTATAAACCATCACAGCCTTATGGATTGTTCGTTGAGAATCAAGTTTTATCCATCCAAGTTTTTGGATAAGGTTATCAGCGTTGGCATCATAGTTCGAGTAAGTGAGTATACGCGCAGCGCGATTTTGAAGTTTTTGAAGTTTACTGGCTAGGGTTTTGCCGCAACATCGCCAGACAGAATTGCAGTAATCAAAGTGAGGCTGTACCAAAGACATGAAGTCTCGTGTGGAACGAAAGACCTCACTCTCTTCCACGCTCCAATACCAGACGCGATGTTCTTACATAAATTCTCAACATGAACATTCCAGGATAAAGTCTGGTCAATATGAACACCAAGATATTTCGTAGAAGTAACTTGAGTTATAGGTGCACCGTCAATCATAAGTGACGGAGGGTTGTGAAACGTGCTTAGCCTTTGCCTCGATCCGATCAACATAAACTCAATTTTAGATGCGTTATACGTTAAGAGTAAGCTTGTTATTAGTTAGCCATTTTCCAACTCTAACAAATTCCTCATTTAAAACAGTGTTAATATTTTGGATGTTATTACTAGCAAAGGTTATGTGTGTGTCATCAGCATACATTCGAGGTTCAGAATTTGATAGACAGTTAGGTAAGTCGTTGATATATATGATAAAAAGGAGTGGACCCAGAATTGTACCTTGAGGTATACCACAAGTAAGGAAATGGTCCCCAGAGAGAGAACCATTTATAAAACATCGTTGTTTGCGGCGATCCAAGTATGATCTAAACCAATCGTATGAAGTGCCATGGAAACCATATTTCATAAGTTTAGACAAAAGAATATCGTGATCGACGCTGTCAAAGGCTTTCTTTAAATCCAAGAAAATGACTGCGTTTACATTACCCTGGTCAATGTTGTAAGCCCAGCTATCAGTAGCTTCAAGTAATGCAGTGACAGTGGAATGAAGAGGTCGAAATCCCGATTGGTGTCTTGAAATGAGTTTGTGTATAGTAAGGTAATTATAGAGTTGATCATAAATGATTCTCTCGAAGACTTTAGATACAACTGGAATCACTGAAATTGGCCGGTAATTATTTAGATCTGAATGATTACCCTGTTTGAACAAGGGGACGACTTTCGAAAGTTTCCACTTATCAGGGAAAATTCCAGAAACAATAGATTGATTAAAGATAGTACAGAGTGATTTGGCTATTAAATCAGCACATTCGCGCAAGAGTTTTGCAGATATTTTGTCCAAATCAGTAGATTTTGATTTACATATAATCTGGATAAAAGCAGAAGAACCTTGGAGACGCTGGTTGGTTTTAGTTCGAATGTGCAGTGACCAGTCTCAGCTAAATAATCCAAATGTGAAGAATTGTCTTCATTGGCATGAATATTATTTGCTAACCATAGGCCCAATGGAAGAAAAATGATCATTAAAGGGAGAGAATCATAAATAGAATTGCCACAGGGAAGCTTAATTTCGTTTATGACAGAATCGTGTGATTTCCTAGACATAAGCTCATTGACAATTCGCCAGGTGTTACGTGGATCACCTTGGTACTCATTAAGGGCATGCTTAAAGTGACATTCTTTCGCAAGTTTAATTTCATTATTTACCGTATTGCGAAGTTTTTTGAATTTACGCCAGTCGTCCGCATCACCTGAGAACGAATGGCTTTTAACTTGAGAATATCTCTTGCATGCAAACGCTTTTTAAGTTGCGAAGTAATCCATGGTGATTTGCAAGGGCGAATACGTTTATTACGTAAGGGGGGCATGCTTGTCAACACAAAGAAGGAACAGTTTTTTCCATGCTTCCCAAATATCATTTGGGTTATCATAATTACCTATGATCTGCCAGTTTTGATGTGCAATATCGCTACGAAAATTGGATGAATTTAAAGTTCTTAAATTTTCTATAGGTAACTGTAGTATGGCCCCTCGAAGGTGAATCTATAGAAAGCTTACGATAAGCATACTGAATAAGGCTGTGATCGCTTATGCCTATATGAGTCACTCCAGAACATACCATCCTATCAGGACGGTTAGTAAAATGAGATCAATTAAAGTTGAAGATGATTCAGTGCAACGGCCGGTAGGATCAGTGATGAGCTGCTGCAGGCTGCAAACGTCAGCGATGCTAGAGAGTAGATTTGCGTTATGGTCCAATTGAGGAGCAGCTAAGTTGCAGTTCAGATCGCCCATAAGATAGAACTCAACATTCTCCGCGTCAATTTTACCAATAAGCGATTCGGAATAAGTAAAGATCTCAACTGAAGAGTCAGGCGGCCTATACCAGGTTACCACGAGAAAAGGCTTTGATCTCGGTCTTCGGATTTCTATACAAATTCAAGTTCAAGTTGGTGAATACTCAAGTCAGGTCGCAAAGAATAACTAATGTTCGAGCGCACAAAGAAACAAACACGCCCGCCAAGCGGCCATTTGTTTCCCTGTTCTGGCGAATAATTTCATAGCCAGGAATATAAACATCACTATCCTTAACCGAGTCGTCAAGCCTGGTCTCGTTAATTGATAGAACATCAACGGGTGTGTCTGCGAGCAAGATTCTCAGTTCGTCGATATGCATCACCAAGCTGGTGACGTTCAAATCAGCTAGTTTGAATCCACGACTAGAAGGTAAAATCGGAGAGATAAAATCATCAATAGACTCACACTGCACTTCACAAGCACTAGAGATTCAAATATTATCAATATGAGTTAAAAAGTTACTGGACAAAATGCTCACCCCTTTTCTATTTAAATGACGTCCACTCGCATTGAGACACGAAGAGTCAATGTTGATATGAGGAAGGAAGCCCCATCTTACATTGTTGGCACAGATTTAAAAAAATCAGGGAAAGAGATGAACCTGAGGAGAAAACATGGGTCTCTCCTCTCTTCAGCATTCCCTTATCCTCCATGTTTTACAAAATGATGATACCTGAAGATGAGGTAGCAAGCTGACTTCTGGGTGTTTTTGCCTAAGAGCCAGGTAAATTCTTTAGGATTCTAAGTCAAGCTGTGTTCCATTTTCCCTTGTTTAAAAGCATTTTGATAGCATTTGGTTACCGGTAAACTGTATTCTGAAAACATTGATTTTAAAATGAAAGACCAAGATTGTAACGGATCCGGATCTAAATATGGAGAATTCACATTTGATTCTAATTCGGTACATTTGTCATTTTAATTTACTTAATGTTTTTTAGAATGATGAGATTACTGTAAAAGCTCTATTAACCCCCCCACCCCCACCCCCACCCCCTCTCTATAAGCCCCCCATTTGGAAGTCGTTTTTTGTAATAAACCCCCTCTCAAATAACTCCCCCCTCCCACTTTTGGGACATGAGATTTTGTAATGAGCCCCTCCTATTCCCTATTATGAAATCCACTTCAGCAGCCCAGTTGGTTTATTTTTAAACAAATATGCACTCAAACTCATAATACTGTTTGTTGCACATTATTAAATACGTTAATCAAGTTTCACTGCAGTTGTTCGAGTTTAGTACGAAAACTATTAAAAAACAAAAACGGCGTGTTTAAGATCTGAAATAAGCCCCCCTCTCTAATAAACCCCCCGTCAATGAGGCCTGGAATTAAATAAGCCCCCGGGGGCTTAATAATTAAAGCTTTTACGGTAACCATGCTTTGAACAACCAGGAACTAATTTATGAAATAGCTTCCAAGTAGCTATGTGAAGGTTTCATTGCTTCCAGGTAGTGAATGCTCCTATTTTAAAGATCAACCAGCACATCACAGTTAGAAAGAAACGTTTCTGTCAAAATTACAAATTTTAAGGTAATTTTGTCGCTGTCAGTATGCAGTTGTGCCTTCTTGGGCCAAGCTTGTACTGGCATCATATAATGGATTGAACATCTGATTAGTGAAGTAATATCTAAGGCAAAAAAAAAAGTTATGGAAATAAATAAATGACAGTTAAACAGTTACTGTTTATAGTTTATTAAATATTCTGTAAATTTTCTTCCAACAACTATTTGGTTATTTGGATCTTGGGCAGGGAACCACGTGTACTCATCCTCCATTTTTCCTACACCTCACTCCACCCCACACATGCATATGGCACCTCATAGCTCCTGTTCTCCCTATGTTTTGCCAGGGAAGGGAAAAGAAGAAAGGAAGAAAATCTTCTCTTTTTGAGGCCCTCCAAGATATTTTCTCTGATATAATGCACTGGCTGCATGTGGCATCATGGACTGTAATGGTTATAAATCAGGCCCGTGGCCACCCCTTATGTGGACTGGAACGAGTTTGAGCAGTCACCCTTGCCCAGAGCCCAAGCAGAAGCAGAGGACAGCTTTTCTACGGTAAGAATTTCTCAAAACGAAGGTCAACATTTAAATAGGCTTACAGACTTTGCTTATCATTTTTCATTATCTTTCGAAAATCCCGGGTTGGTATTTTCCGCTTGGAAACGTCTGGAAACTTTGCATGTGAGCGTTGCTTGGATATGTGGGAAGCTGCTGCTTATTGCATATGAAAAAGCTCAACACTAGTATAATCACATTTTACTTTGTGGGACGCGAGAGAAAGCTTGAAAATTACTCAGCAAACACGTCGAAAAACGATTGGAGATTCTGCGATCCTGAAGCGTAAAGACATCAACGTAAATGAGCTAACACCAGATGAAATCTTGGGGATTAGTGTTGACAAGGCCGCCGGGCAAGGACGCGATTTGCCGCAAACCAGCAACCAGCAACCAGCCCACAAAAACACCCGAGTGGAAAATAGATTCGTCAGCGTCGGTTAATTTAATCGCATCTGATATCGTCTTTCTCTTATCAACGAATTTTTGTGGAAAAAATTTTTTGCTTGTTAGCAGTCCTCGAATGTGATGAGAAGATTGTAAACAAATCGTCACTATGCCTCCAAGAAAACCACCGCATGTTGTTTGCTACATTTGCGGTCGTCTGTACGGGACCACTTCAATTTCGCTACACATTCCGAAATGCCTGGAAAAATGGGAGATGGAAAACGCTCAGCTACCGCGACATTTGCGACGAAAACCGCCCCAGAGACCGGCGGGATGGGGCAATACTCCACTGTCAAACAACCCGCGCGAGCGAGAGGCGCAACTGGATGCCATGAATGACATGGCTTTTGAAGCTTCCCAAAGTCAGCTGGTGCCCTGCGAGAACTGTGGACGCACGTTCAACCCTGATCGTCTGCCAGTGCACCAACGAAGCTGTAGACTAAATAATCCTCTGAAAGTGTCCAAGAACTTTGATCCTGCTAGGGTGGGATCAGGGAGACAGGGTTCATCCCCGCAGGGGGATTATGGTAGACGGAGTCCCCAGCCTCCTAGAAAACCCAAAACCGTCGTTTGTTTCATTTGTGGAAGGGAGTTTGGAACTAAGTCTATTAGCATTCATGAGCCACAATGCTTGAAAAAATGGGAACTTGAGAACAGTAGATTACCCAAGCACTTACGTCGACCGCCACCAGTCAAACCAAGCATTTTACCAAGTTTATCTGGGAGTGGTGGGGATGACCGTGAACGTATGAATCAGCTGGCTTTTCAGTCATCACAGAAACAACTGGTTCCATGCAGAATCTGTGGCAGAACTTTCTTGCCAGACAGACTGGAAATTCACATGAGGTCATGTAAGCCAGGAAGCAAGACAATGCCATTACGACAATCAGGTGGGTTGGTAGGTGGAGTGAACACAGATAAAATAAGATAAGATCATCTTTATTTATCCACAGACAATTCATCAGCTATAAAAAATAATAATAATAATAAAACAACATTCAAATATATATATATATATATATATATATATATATATATATATATATATATATATATATATATATATCAATATGCATTAAATAGATAAGATACTGTTATAAAAACAATACAGTCTGATTTGACAACATCAGGCTAAATAAAGCAGAGCTTATCTTATATAAAAAAAATCCTTTTAAAATGTCAGTTTCACTTTAAAAAACACAAAGAAGGTGTTTCTTTAAACTCAGTAGATAGATTGTTCCACTCTTTAGCCACTTGGTTGGTTAATGAAGATCTGTTTCCCCAGCTAGTGCGCATTCAGGGCAAATTCAGTTACATGGGTGTGGTGTGCTTGTATAAAATGTTGCAGGAGAGGGGAATTTCAGAGTAACCTGATGCATAGTTAGAGAAAGACTTTTATTAACTAAAGCTTCATTATTTTGGCATGAAGTGTGATTTACTGGCAGTGTTCCAGATAAGAGGGGAGTCTCAGGTCAAAAACCCTACAAGGTCGGCTACAATGATGACCCAACAAAAACAACGTGTCAAATCGGTTATAGTATGTAATATAAGTAATTGTTTCTAAATGTAAGTAGTATCCACCTGTACTTTAGAGTGAACATGTGAACATTGTAGTAGAATTTATGTAAAAGTATCTAGTCTTTCCGTAGTAATGTAAGTGATAAGTGAAACGGAATAAATAACTAGTAAAAAAAAAAATTTTTATAAAGGTTTAGTGCGAGTAATGGGAATTTGCCCCCTTGGAGTACCTTGTTAGTCTACTACGCAGCCGTTCTTTGTCTCGTCACGCAACGCTCCTTGCCACTAATGGCTGCTGAAAACCGAACCACATTTCTTTCCCTTTGTGTTTGCGGTCTAATCAATTAACCAATCATGTATCACAAAAATGACAATGACATCAGAGGAAACAGTATGCTTTTCATTCTGTCAGAGATGTCACAATGGAACAATTCCTAAGAAGATTGTCCATAGTGTTTTACGTGAACATCGCCGTTGGCAAATCATGATAAATACTGATACAGGCAAAAGTTCACGCAATTGTCAACAGATCATTCAATAGTTGTGGATGTGAGGTGTTTTTCAAACAGCAGCGAATTGTTCATTTGCAGTGGACGCTATATGTAAATGATGTGGCCAGGTATTCTGTAATCTAGCCTAGAAATGTTTGCTACAAGCGGTTGACAAAGTTCCAACAGGCTTCGTAAAAAGAAATTTAACGAGAAAGAGAGGAAGTCTTCAGTAAAAGGGAACCTTCGAGAGCAAAGCGATTCCTGTGAGCTACAGAAGAGATATGAAATATTACCGATGGAGAGACTGTCCGCGAAAACATTTCTGTGACTGGCCGAGTGAAAGCATCTAAATCCCTGTAATTTGGCAAAGGCAAGGCTAGCACTCATATTTCTTCTCCTGTTGACTCCTAGAAGTGGGACTAGGACGCCTATGACTTACGTTCCTGGCTTCCTATCTCCGATTCTAAGACACCCTGCGTACAATCTCGTGTTGAGTGTAATTACCAAATCAAAGTATGACAAGTCCTGAAAAAAATCGTCACATTCATTTCGTCCACGATTAACCTCAACATGAAACTCGTCTACACAGGAACAAAGTCAAGTGCAAAATTACTGGTAAAGATCTAGTATCCTAGTAAAAACGTAAGCAAAATGCTAACTCCACTGTAGTCCATTTTTAGCACACTCTAGACACCGATATAAACAAGGCTGTGATTGGATGTACACTGAACTGAGGAATTGGCGCGCACACCTTCCAGAAAATGGAAGGCTTATCCTGATTGGTTAATAGTCGGGAAAGGAATGTGGTTCGGTTTTCAGCAGCCATTAGTGGTGAGGAGCGTTGCGTGACGAGACAAAGAACGGCTGCATAGGATACAAAGTACCTTGTTGGCACCCTTCAAAACTTATCTGGAACCCTAAAACATTTTTGGGGGGAACTTATTCCTGAATGGGTATACTTGCAATAGATTGTATTTTGCGTGTTTTATTGAATTAAATTTTTTTTTTGGCGGGGGGGGGGGGGGGGGGGGGGGGTGGAACGGGGGTCTATCCTGTGAACATAATATGTTTTACTCAGAATATGGGTTTCTTGACAAAAATTTTCTAATTGGTAGTAAAAATTGTGTGCAGTGTGCCAACTTCATAACATGCCACTGAAAGTCAGGTCCAGGTACTCAGACATTTCTGGGCACTATTCTCAGGTCACTTACTTCAAGATTATTCTATTTTCAGAAAAATATAATGCATATTTTGTTTGGGGGACTCTGTTCCCCCCATCCTCTAATTCCTAAACCAGAGTAGGAATCAACCTCGTTCCCAGGGTCTCTCCTCTTCAGGCCCCTGGACCGGGAAGAGGACAGACCCTGGGAACAAGGTTAAATTGGAATAAGCAGAATAGTCCCAAAAATTGCGCTACTGTTTTTGATACACCAACGGCAGGTCTGAAAACAGTCATGGAGTTTTGCTTGATCTGAAAATGGGTGTGGAAGATGATGTGATCTAGTCCATTATTAATAGTAAGGTGGAGGGTTTGGAGAAATGAGCAGTGGTACCTTCACTAAACATTATGAGGAGGACCTCCTCGAGATAAAACCATTGATTTGAAGAAATAATGTTTGATGTTAAGTTGCTACTTTGCTCAGCTCCAGGTCATAGACTGTCTCCACTCACCCCTCCTGGGGGAATGAATTCAACTTACAGTGGCCAGCATGGTAGGCAAAGCCCTCTGGGTCAGTACGAGGACCACAATCACAACATGAGACCATTACTAAAGGACAAGACCTTTATAAAAAGCAAATCCTCAACTGGAGGCAAGAAATCCATGCCACCAACAACTTCTTTTCAACGCCCTGCCAGGCTACAGCCCATGTCCAATGGGCAGGCACCAGCTCCCTCGTATTGCCTTGGGCGCAGTTCTCCTGCACTGTACAGCCAGCCAACAGAGCAGGCTGCTGTGCAAGTGAATCTAATGCCTTGTCACAACTGTGGCCGGTCATTTGCTGCAGATCGGTTGGCAAAGCACCAGTCAATTTGCAACAAAAGTGGAAAACAAAGAAAGGTGTTTGACTCCACTAAAATGAGGACACAAGGAACTGAGGCAGCAAAGTACAACAGGGCCGGGCCAAGGAAGGCCCCAGATCCACCCAAACCCAAATCAAACTGGAGACAAAAACATGGTGAGAAGTCCATCTTTTTCTATGAAAATGTTCAATTATCTTAACTACCCAGGGTACCTTTAATTTTGTGACATTTTGTGTGTTCTCTTTTCATATTGAGTTTTTAACTTTGGACAATATTCTATATATTTTTAATTAATTAATTTATTTATTTATTAATTTATTTATTTAATTTTTTTTGTGTGTGTAAATATTTAGTGTAAATATATGTGTAGTTTAGTGTAAATATTAGTGTAAATATTCTTAATGTTTTGAGGGCCACTGGGTTATCAGTTGTCCATACTGTCATGTGCTACCCTCATTAAATAAAGTCACTACTACTACTACTACTACTACTATATTCCTGTTTATCTAGGCTGTGTAACCATATTCTTTAAAACTATTACCTCTTGCATTATTAATCACAGCGGAATTCATCAACGCCATCAGAGATGCTAAGAGAGTAACAGAACACATGAAGAGAGGTGGCAAGGCATCTGATTTACCCCCACCCGTACCCAGTGAGAATCCAGATTATGTGTTCTGTAGGTTCTGCACTCGACGCTTTGCACCTGATGTTGCAGAGAGACACATACCAAAATGCCAAAGCACCGTCAACAGGCCTGCACCGCCAAAACAAAGAGCATTGCCACTCCATGGAGGTGGAAGTGGTTACAACTCAAAGAACGCTTTCTCAAGGAGAAGACATTACCGTTGACTTTAAAGTAACTGTAGGCTACAACAGTGCGATTCCAAAGGTTTGGCGTTGATATGGTGAATATTAAACTAAGGTGAAATTTGTCGACCATGATGCACAAACAAGTTAGCTTATAAATAATACTCATGTGAGAATGGTTTGTGTAAAGCCTTGGATGAATTTAATTGAAGGGTTGGGGATAACATACCCTGGATGCCAGCTGCTCAATTCCTTCACCCCCAAAGAGAAAAAAAACGTCTGGCATCCAGGGTAGGGATAACACTATGCTAAGTGACTTTTTTGACCATGATATTATTATTAGTATTATTATTATATTATATTATTATTATTATTATTATTATTATTATAGCAGAATACACGACTGTATACTAAACTAGACTAGCCATGTGCACAGGATACCCAGCATTACCTGTGTATCTACATTGTATTACGGACTATCTACATACTGTTATGTAGATATAAAAAAACAGATAATTTGTTGTTGTTATTTCTATTATTTTGTTCAAAAATTGCTGAATTCTTGCATACAGGCTCTTTTTCATGTGCTAAACGTTACCCTGTATTTATTTCTATCTTTCTTTTCTTTTTTTTGCTGATTTTTGCTTAACTTTCTGGAAAACATGAGCCAAAAACTGTGTTTGGCATCTTCTATTGTCTTTTGTTCAAAACTAAAGACAACAGAAACCAAGCAAAATAAAAAATCACCCAAAAAGTCACTTCGCACAACTGTGTTATCCCCCAACCCTTCAATTGAAGCCCTGGGTAGGGGCATAACCAACCCAGATGACTTTTAGGGCCTTTTTTTTTGCATATGGTTTTTCTTGAAAAAGAAACGGAAACTGGCCAAATCATATGGGACAATTTTGTTCTACTGAATCAAAGGCCACATGCAAGAATTCAGCAAATTTGGACCGAAAATAGAAAAAGCCCTATAAGCCATTTGGGTTGGTTATGCCCTCAGCCCTTCAATTATTGTAAAATGGTAAATGTTATTTTCTTATTTGTCATTCTATTTGCTTGGTGACCCTTCCTCGTCCTTTCAGCAGTCACTTGCTCTGTGTGGTTAAATCATTAAATTTTGTTCAGCTCTTGTCCCTTTCATCCCCTAACTCACTTTCCCCCATAGCTCTGGCCACTGGGAAGTGTTTTAAAGTGCCACTAACCCCCAAAGTAATTTTCGCTAAAGTAAATCTTTGCACCTGTTCAAAACTTGTTATGTTAAAGAATATTGTATTGTATTGTATGCCTTTTAGCACCTTTTTAAACCAAATCTTGACTTTTTATAGGCTGTAAAAGTTAAGAAATCTAACCATCATCTGTTACATGATCAAGCTAGAAAGGTGTATGGGTCTATTCCTGGTTTGATGTGAAAGACTGATTTGCATCACAGTAAGTCTTTGTAAACATGCATGCAAAGCACTCGGTCATGTAACAAGTGATGCTTAGTTTATCGTAAGTTTTGAAGCCCATAAAAAGTCCAAAGCTAGAAATAAAGGCAGGTGAAAAGTTTTATATTACCAGAAAAAGTATTTTGGGGTTAGAAACAACTCACTTCAAAGCCACAGATTCGTGGGTTGCAAAAAGTATGAAATTGGTGCACCCATTTGCTTAGCCATACCATACGTGTTGCCTTTTACATGTATATGAATGTATTGTAACATTGGTAAATTTACGCAGCCATATTTAAAAAAACAAGTCATGTAAGTATGTAAATAATTATAATTATTTAAATTACGTGTAAGTGTATGTGAGTTGTATGTCACATGAATTACTCATTTTCACTTTTTTGGGCCTAACTCAGAACTGAATTTTAGAGTGCCGAAGGTGTGGCTATTGGTTTTGTATTAGCTGCCTGTCAGCTTTGTGAAAGCCTTATAAAATTAACTTTTAGGTGAATAAAAAAGCATGTCACAAGTTGTTAAGCAATCAACACAGGGCATGTCAATGTTGCAGGTAAAAATTAAATTCAGGTAAAAAAAAATTAACCTAGGTTGAAAATCAATTTTCTTTGTCTCTTAGCCCTAATTATTCATAATTGTAGGGCCAGGAGACAAAGAGAATTGACATTCAACCTAGGTTACAATTTTTTTTACCTGGATTTAATTTTTACCTGCAACATCAACATGGGGTGTTTTCCATTTCTCAGAACTGGCGAGCCAGGCCAGTAAATAAATTAATAAAGGGGATTAGTTTCTAAAGAAACTGTGGTGCTGCGTCGGTGGGGGAGTGAAACACGAAAATTTGGTTTATCAATGGAGTTGATAATGTAAATTGACCACTGTACAGGGATTCGATTAGCTGACGTTTCGAGCGTTAGCCCTTCGTTGGAGCGAATCTTCGTCGGATTCGCTCCGACGAAGGGCTAACGCTCGAAACGTCAGCTAATCGAATCCCTGTACGGTGGTCAATTTACATTTATCAATTCCGTTGATAAACCAAAATTTCAGTAAATAAATTATGTTGATGTACCAATGTGGACTACTAGTTGTTTGCCAGTTTTTCGCCTTATTTCAAACCGTTGCATTCCAGCTCTGAATGAGCCCTAAACAGGAACAAGTAGAACCAGTCCTTCGATTCAGAACAGTTCATTTCTTGAGTCTTTTTTTCACAAGCTGACTGGTACAGTCTCACCAGCCATTTTTGACAAGTCAGTAAGAGCAGAAGTGGCACAGATATTGATATAGCCTCAAGGATAGCTCTTTCTATATAAAGAGAGGCTATCTTTGGACACTTCTGGCAGGGTGCCCCTTCTGGAAGGTCCACCCTCCCGCTGAAATGTCTGTGTGTCTGTTTAGGAAAGTTGTATGCATACCGGTGGCAGCTCTTGGGGAGCAGGGTTGGCGCAGTGGTAAGAGCACTCGCCTACCACCAATGTGTCCCGGGTTCATCTGCAGGACTTGGTGTCATAAGTGGGTTTATTTTAATCCACATACTGCAAGGAGCTTTACATCTGTGGCAAACTTGTTGCCTTTTGAGTAAAACAAAGCTATAACAGTCACAATTGAAGGGGTGCATGGAATAAAGCCCTAAGTGACTCTTGATGCTCAGTCAAATTCTCTCTTTGTGTTACAAGCAAGTAAAGACAATTTGAATGAGAATCTAACAGCTCATCAGATGTCACTTAAAGCTTTTTTCAAAAAACACCCCTTCAATTACCCAAAACATCAAGGTTTCATCAACAAGAATCAGATGGAACAGGTGTTAGGGGTTGTGACCCCTTACGAAAGTGATGGGATGCCCGACTGTACTCCCATATTCCTATCCCCATTGACCAATAAAACCACCACCATTCCAAAGTTTACTGCAGATCCAAGTGCAGCTAATGAGGGCCAGCCAAAGTGCAAGTACATCAAGGTTCCAAGTGATGGTGCTATAGTTCGTAACAATGAATCACAAGTTGCCGTGATGCCCAGGGCTAGTCCAGTATCTTGGGCACTGATGTGTTTGGTCAACATAGAAGTCAAAATAGTTTGGACCAAAGAGAATCCCACAGTGAGGAGAACTTGTGACACAGCAAAACCAAACGTTGATTGGAAAGAATACTGAAATAGAAAAAAATTCAACTAAACTAATTTACATTTGACATAATACGTAATACATTTTGATATTAAATAAATAATGTATCAATGATAATTAGTAAGGATAGCAACTTCTAAGGTCCAAAAGTAATGAGCCTACACATACAAAGTGTGAAATCCAGTGTTAAAAATGTTATGTTCACTCCCAAACTGAACCCTAGATTTCTTCTTAAATAGGCCATAATTACCTGTTTCGGTTTTAATTTAGATGCTAGCACTTACCATCAAAACAGATGCACCTCCAGAGATTAATAAGGTCAATAGCAACAAAGAGGGCTCACTGAATCGCTTTGATAGAATGCCAATTCCAAACCCTTGGACCACCTTAAAGCATAAAAGAATGAATAATACATGGTCTGTTGCAAAAACATTTTTTTTTATCACTGTCTTATTATTAAGATAGTCGCTGCTTAAAGAGCCAACAGCAAGTTATTAATTAAAAGGAACACTATCGCATAAGTTGGGTCTGAACCCAAACGTGTTTGCAAAGTAGAACGCTTAG
Source organism: Pachyseris speciosa (assembly GCA_016490735.1). Taxonomy (NCBI): domain Eukaryota; kingdom Metazoa; phylum Cnidaria; class Anthozoa; order Scleractinia; family Pachyseridae; genus Pachyseris; species Pachyseris speciosa. Next base: position 155,682 of record JAEMWC010000936.1, read on the forward strand.
AAAATGCAGTTTTCCTACGAAGTACTTAAAACTATTTGCAGTTCTCTATGGTCACAGATGATGAGGAGGAATGGATTGCAACTTGTAAAAGTTAGGTTAACTTTTTTCAAGTTTCGTCATTGTGTCCCGGAAAAATCTCCATATAATAATTCTGCTTCCTTTTCTGTACAAGACATAATTAGAATTCCAGTTCTTCATGTTAGATGGGCCAATTGCATAATGGAGAAAAAGTACTTCACGATTTGAACAACTTATAAATGACTAGAATTGCTGTGACAGTGTCCTTTTAATGTACCTGTTTTACAAAACTCTTTGAGGGCAATTAATGACTTACAGTTATTTGAGAATGATAATGTTACTGGTACTTCTAATAATTAAAATGCACATACAGCAGCAACTGCCCCAAACACAGCCATCAGTACACCATTTTCCTTAGGACCAATTTTGAAGACCTCTATTGTTATAACAGCACCCATTGATTGAAGCAAGCTGATAGGCAGGAATGCAACCAACCTAATCCCCAATAGTTTCACCACTGATGGATGTCTCAACAGTGCAAGTGCCTTGCTAAAACCAGACTTGTCATGCTGCTCTGAAACCAAAGAAATCAAACTTGTTACATCAGCTTGAATTACCATAAAAGCTCAGTCCCTGGGGGCTTATTTAATTTCAGGCCTCATTGACAGGGGGCTTATTAGAGAGGGGAGGCGTATTTCAAATCTTTAACCCTTCGTTTTTGTCTTAAAATAGCTTTTGTACAAAACTCAAACAACTGCAGTGAAACTTTAGAGCAGCAAACAGTATTATGTGTTTAAGTGTATATTTGTTCAAAAACAAACCAACTAGGTCTCATAAAGTGGATTTCATAAGAGGGAATAGGAGGGACTGATCTCATGTCCCAGAGGGCGGGGCTGGGGCTGGGGCTTATTAGAGAGGCGGGGGGGGGGGGGGGGGGGTTAATAGAGCTTTTATGGTAGGTACAGAGATCAAGGTTCCAGTAGATTACAACAAGCAATGAAGATGAAGATGATGATGATCACGTCAACGGTGATGGAGAGGAGGATGATGACAATGATGATGACGATGATGGTGATGACGATGACGATGACAGTGATGATGAGGGTTATGATGATGATGATGGTGATGATGATGATGATGATGATGATGACGATAATGATGATGATTGCAGCACAAATGACGACACTCTTGTAAATTAATTTACCTGATAAGTTTTCCCTCTTGCTCTGTGATTTTGTATTCTTGGGTAACAAAAATTGTACCATAACAACAGACAGTAATGTTAAAGCTGCCACGATAAATGCCACCAGATGATGACCAAACAGTTCAGCTAGACCACCACCAATCAGAGGACCAACCATGATTCCAAGTGAAAATGCCAAACCTAGCTTTCCCAAAGCATCAGCTCTACCTGTCAAAACCAAAATGAATCCATTATAACAAGACAAGTAGAGTATCATGGGTACCATGTCCAATCCCTGGCCGAATTGTTCAAAACCCAGTTTTCACTAATCCTGGATCAGTTGTGAAGAAAACCTAAGTTTGACAACAAAGTTTACCAGTGAATTAGCGCTAATAATTGTGCTTTGAACAACTTCACCTTGGATATAAGATGCTAATTAATATCTAGAGCAGTAATTCAAAAAGAATTGGCATCTGGGTTTTAGTCATATTTCTTACTTGCTTCATCTGATGTATCAGTTATGACCATCTGGAGACCTGTAAGAGATTGAAAGACAGAGTTATTGACACAAAAGCTATAATTTACTCATGCAAACCTAGCACCCACTGAATTCAATTCCGGACCTGCTATCCTCACATCCACATTTCTGTTCACAAAGAACTGTGTATCAAGGGGGCTAGAACTAACAGTTTTTTCTGTATTCCAGGCATTATCTGGTAGAAATTTTAAAAAAATTCAAGCTTTATTTTTGTCACTACTTTAGTAGTGTAAGTTCATAACTGCAACAATGACTCACACGTTCATTCATTAGTCTGCAGTTTAAATAATGATTTTCATATATTCATACTTAATTATTCATCACTCACAGGTTTTATTACGAACTATCAGAATGGTCAGCCCCCAGTTGGCTTGTAACCTCAGTTGGTAGAGCACTGCACTAGTATCGCAAAGGTCATGGGTTCGACTCCCATTATATTAAAGCATGAATTTTTTTTCAACTTTATTTTTGCTACTACTTAAAATAAGTAGACTGCAATGATCACTCACATCATCATGCAGTTCAAATATATGATTTCCATGTATTCAAACTCATTTACTTCATACACACTTCACTCTTTGGGGGATTCTACCTCATTTTTGGTAGCTCCCACATCTACTTGTAAACTTTGTTTTGCTCACAAAAGCTTGGGAGAGACACAAGTTTCAAGCTTTGAAGGACAAACTATGCACTAGACTGCATGACAAGTACTAGGAGAGAGGGAGAGTATAGAGGGCCCGTTTCCTGGAAAAGCAGGATCAGAGATCAAGGATCGGGGATCAGAGCCCAAATTAACCAAAAATGTAAATCAGCTAGATTAACAATCAAGATAACAAATGATTGGTCTAACCTTGAGGAGTATGCACAAATCCCATGGGTAGTCTGGACAAAAATAACACCGGCACTGAATTTGCCAGGCTAAGAATGCTATAAGACAGTACAGCAGCAGAACAGGAGAACGTCAGAGCTGCACGACATCCAAACACATCACCAAACCTTCCATAAAGAGGTCCTCCACACAGCATGATGAATGAAAACATTGTGTTGATATATCCCAGCATCACCACATCAGCTCCAAGACTTTTTGCCATGTACTAAAGAGACCAAAGGCGTGAAGTTTCACCGAGGTTTGAGGCAACCTCATTATCTTTCAGAATTACCATTCTCTCTTTATGTTCGATAATTATCTTTAATTTATTCTCTCCTACAATTTTAACACTGGTTTCTTCCTTGATTTCCTACAGTTAGGGAACATTTGCTACATGCCCCTCCCTAACAATCTTTCCTGAAATGTCTCGTATAGATCTCATACCTTCACAAAGTTGGCAGTGGGAAGGAGGATCCCTGGGGAGCAGGGTTGGCACAGTGTTGAGAGCGCTCGCCTTCCACCAGTGTGTCCAGGATTCGATTCCCGGATTCGGTGTTATAAGTGGGATGAGTTTGTTGGTTCTCTACTCTGCTCCGAGAGGTTTTTCTCCAGGTGCTCCAGTTTTCCCCTCTCCTCAAAAACCAACATTTCTCCCACACAGTCCCACAAGCTTGCAGCTTTAACTGTAACTGTGTGTAAATAAAGTTTCTTCACCTTTACCTTTATCCCAACATCCTTATCCCAAACCTTTTACTGGGTAATCTCGCTTCGAACCCTTTTCTGATTGGTTCCCACCTCTATGTTTTATTCAGCACTATATATTGCAAATTGTTTTCAAATTTCTCTCACTCCCACCTCTTTCAAAATCCTAGTTACTGCTCTCTATCTCTTTTTGTCTCCCACAGAATTCCCACCCCTGTGGCCCTGTTTTTCCCAGCAACCTGTCCCTTGTCACCACTACCTACCTATATATTGGGAACTTGAATAAGGTAGATAACAAATGCAAAACTTTGAGCAACTACAAGATGTTAATTGAAATCTCTCTCCTACAATTTTAACACTGGCTTGATATCCTACAGTTAGGGAACATATGCTACATGCCCCTCCCTAACAATCTTTCCTGAAATGTCTTGTATAGATCTCATATCTTCGCAAAGTTGGCATGGGAAGGAGGATCCCTGGGGAGCAGGGTTGGCGCAGTGGTGAGAGCACTCGCCTTCCACCAAATGAATGTGTCCCAGGTTCGATTCCCTGACTCGGCATCATAAGTGGGATGAGTTTGTTGGTTCTCTACTCTGCTCCAAGAGGTATTTCTCCGGGTACTCTGGTTTTCCCCTCTCCTCAAAAACCAATATTTCTCCCACACAGCCCCACAAGCTTGCAGCTTTAACTGTAACTGTGTATAAATAAAGTTTCTTTACCTTTATCCCAACATCCTTATCCCAAACCTTTTAATCTCACTTCAAACCCCTCTCTGATTGGTTCTCACCTCTATGTTTTATTCAGCACTATTGCAAATTATGTTTTCAAATTTCTCTCACTTCCCACCACTTTCAAAATCCTGGTTACCGCTCTCTATCTCTTTTTGTCTCCCACAGAATTCCCACCCCTGTGGCCCTGTTTTTTCATGGCATCCTGCCCCTTGTCACCACTACCTACCTGTCACCACTACCTACCTATCTATTGGGAGCTTGAGTAAGGTAGATGACAAATGCGAAACTTTGAGTAACTATGAGATATTGAAATAAAGTGATCTCTTAATTCCAGCATTAAGTCACCCTTCATTTGCATTAGGCATAGTCACCCCTCGTTGCATTAGGCTTTGCATGAGTAATGAATGGTAAACAACAACAGTGTTCCAGATAAGAGGGGAGTCTCAGGTCACAAACCCTACAAGGTCAGCTACATGACCTGACAAATTAATAGAATATTTATAATGGTTTGGTCCTGGGAAGGAGGGGATACTCCCTTATATGGGCTTTATAGGTATGTGCAGCCCCAAGGGTGTGGTTTGTTTTGAAATAGGGTATCGATTTTGACCATTTTCTTCTGAAATAGGGTATGGTTTGTGCACTCTAGTCTTGAATTGGGTATGTTTTCTAGAAGAAGCTACTTCTTCATTATTAGGTGACAGGACCATCAAAAAAAGCTCTTCTCAAATTATGTTTTATGCCAACGGTGTGTGTGAAATAGGTCTGAAATAGGGCATCAAATTTTTGGTCGGGTCTGAAATACAGTAGAGAAAATCGCAGATTTAATGGTCTGAAATAGAGTAAGGGTTTCAGGAAGCGGGCCGCGCACCCTCATCAAATTTTCCTGGGAATGCCCCCCTCCCCTCCCCCCAGTGGGAGGTTCTCGGGAGTAGTGGGAATTTGACCCGTTGGAATTCCTTGTTGACACCCTGTCTTTAAGTAATTAAGTGTCCCCTGAGGGAAGTGTGTTTCGAATAATTAATCTCATCATTCACACAGAACGCGAATCAAAGAGAACAAAATATTGGCCATTACAAACTTCTGGAGTAAAAGAAAAATAATTGATCTCGTTTGAAAAAGTTTGCACAGATCTAGGATCTATTACTCACCGGTATTTTACGGACAGGAAGAATTGAGGGCAACCAAGATGTCTTCTATAACTTACGGAAACAAAACTATTTTTCTCCCTCTTGGTAAACTCCGTAAGAAATACTCACCGGAAAAACGGATTCAACCATGAAGAAGCATGATGAAAACAGGAACGAGGTCACAAGCACAACGAGGGTGACCGCCTTTTGGCTCGTCTCTCTCTTCGACTATTTATTCGCAGCTTTAGATGATTCATCATCACTTCCTTTAGCCATCATCGCCGAAATTTTCCAGGAAAGACGAAATAACACTGGTTTGTCAACGATCAATTACAAAGAACGTTGCAGCTTGTTTCCCAGAACTGTGCGCGCCACTGCGCGCCAAAGGTGATTGTCACGCATTGCGTGACTAGAAACCAAGAAGTCACGCGAGGTGATAAGAATATTTCATCAAGTTTCTCGTTTTAATTTTTTTCTCGTTCCCCGCTACAGGCGTCTCTAATGGAAATTTCCGTATCTTTGCACACCACAGTCAAACTATGACACCATGCCCATGAAGTCCATTGTTACTCTATTGTTTTCTTCCACTGTGTTTTGGCTATTGTATTGTCCTTGTTTTCTCCATTGTTGTGTGCTTATGAACTTGGTGCATGCCCCCAAAATATAGCATTATTACTCGGGATGCTGTAAGTATACCGAGTTATAGATCATGTTAGATTTCAGTCGTTTTTAATTTTGTTTCTATTTTTATTTTTTATTTTATTTTAATTTTTTTCTGTGCAGCTAAGTGCACAATACAATTACGTGGCGGTGTTTTGATTGGCCAATGCACAACAGAAGGCACGTTGCGGTAGGCGCTTTCCATTGAAAAAAAATCACCGGTGCACATTTCCGGAATTTTCGCTGGTCGAATAGAACGCGTCCGACGATGAGGACAAGTGCATTGACATGCTGGAGGTGCTTCGTCCGCTATGATTGGTTTTCCGCTTGTCCACGTGAGCTCACGCTCCGTAGGGAGATCGATAATTCTGGAAATTCCGTCAAAGAGTGTGCACTCAAAACGTATTCCTAAATTTTCGAAAACTTTTTCCGGAACTTTGCCAGTTCCATTCAATTTCGGACCGGAAATCTCGAAAATTTCGGCTGAATTGAAAGCGGTGTTTTCATTGGTTAAAGGAAACCACATAACATCACGCGACAGTTCATCTGAAGCAAAATTAAACACCACACATTACTAATAAAAATGCCATGGCGCGATTCAATTAAATCATGTATTAAAAGCAGGAAAATTAAACGGGCTAATGAAACTTACCCTCGTTCTCCAAACCACCAGCTTTAGGTGAATTTTCACCAGTACTTCGAGTTCGGTTTTGTTGTGTTCTAAAAATCGCCTCTTCATCCTCGTCTGATGTGAAGCCATCGTCGTACACTTCTTTCATGTCTGGTCACAACTGAAGGAAAAAGTTACTCTGCACGTGCAAATACCACGGTATATCTAATTGTCTATTGTTTCCGTACGGTTTGCCGGGAAACAAAGAAGAACAAAGAGATCTATTGAAATTATCATTAGTGGCAATTATTCAGCAAACCCGCTAGTTGGAAAACATCATATGCTCAAAAACAAACAACACAAATCAACTATTTAAACAAAGGCGTCTACAGAAAAAAAAAACCATAATAAGTGCAAAACGGGCCGCATTTCTCAGACTGCAAGTTGTTTTGCAGTAGTTCAGAGACCTGCTTGTTGAAAAATGTTGAAAACAACAACACATACACGAAACGCAATCAAATGTTCAAATGCTACTGCTTTTATTGGGATGCAAGGCATCTCAGTCACCAATTCCCAATTGAGCTAATCAACAAGTGCTAATTATGTTCTTTTGTGCGTTCAGGGACAAAGCGGAAGGGGCGCTGCAATCAGTGATTTAGTGCAGAGAGAGAACAATGGCACTGGTTGAATAGTAAATATATTAGATAGTTAGAGATGTATTAGATAGTTACTTCGGCCGACAGCAAAATGTGATATATTGCAGTGCACATATTGCTGCCGGCCGAAGTAACTATCTAATACATCTTGGATTGTGTGGTGCACCAAAGCGAGGTTGGACGGACATAAAGTTCTTGGGGGAGGGTTGCGTTACAATGTACAGGCAATCATGACCCACGATCATTGCTATAGTATGCTGTAATAACGACAAGCGAAAGGACAGTGGCGATAATTTGTCGTTTTTCAACTTTCTTTCAAAACTCTCACAGAGCTCGCAGTGGATTGCCGTGTTAAAGCGAGATGAAGGGCCGCTTTTTGGAGTTAGTTAGTCGAGTCGTGACCAGCGAGTAAACTTGTCAAGGGCATGTGTTTGACTTTTTCTTTCGATTTAAGACTCAGCTAGCACATGAAGTATTTACTCAAGTAGTATAAGGTGTAGTAAATGGATACCACCTCCACGACACGCCCCTCGTCGCTCCGCTCCTCGGGAGCGTGTCGTTCCGTTGAGTATCCATTTGCTACACCTTATACTACTCAGAACCCGAGGAGTGAAGCGACGAGGGAACATCTCACGCCCAAGAAGCAAAACAAGGAAGGAACAAAAACGAGTGGGACCAAGCAGACAGTGGAAGCGCCTAAACAGTGCAACAAAGCGCCGACAAGAGCAGTGAGGGTGTGGAGGTCGGCCTTTTGAAGAGTGGGGGGTGTCCAAATATTATGGAACCATTCTGTGGGGAGTGCAACTCCAAAACCAAAATCACCTCATCGGAAATTATCCCTTCTTTGAGTGGGTTGTGTTGGTCTTGCCTGAAAAATAGTTATTTCGAAAAAAGAAACTTTCTTGGAGATCCAAAACAATTTGACCCAAAATTTTATGTAATCGTCCCCAGAAGGTATGACCAGCGAAGAGTTTGGATAAAACAAGAGGCTACAATTAGCCTAAACACGGGCTTGCAAAAAACAGTATTGTATCCCTAACTTAGCGCCAAACAAAAGAATAGAGGGAAGTCTGTCTTTCTTACATCGGACGCATTGTGTTTAGCTTGTGTTGGAGTCTATTTCTTTAGACCCCTATCAACATATATTCCTCTAAAATACAGCTCAGCCATTGAGAACAATAATTATAACACTTATAAAAAATATTTCTAAAAGAACAAGAAATAGAGAAACAGAAAAAATAAAGCCCGTGATATATACCACTAAAAGACAGCGAACCCGGGTTAGCTGCGTCACAGACAGGAACAATGACCTTTAGGCCACAGAGGTTTATCGTTATGCAAGGTGATAAAAATAGAGTATTGATTCCAAAAAAAAACCTAAGCACACTTGTTTTCGCTTCGATGGATAATTGTCTGAGAAAGGAAACGCTTATCGAACGATGTAGGATTTTTTCGCATTAACGTTTTAATGGAGTCTCGGTGAAATGTGAGTAGATAGCAGAGTGAAACTGTTTACAAATACGTCAATCCAGGGTCATTTGAAACACAAGAAAGGAACGTTTCTGGACAGTTTCAAGTGACGCTAGTACATTTGTAAAAACTAATCGCTTATCATTCAAAAATTAAAGTCCAGAAATTGAGATATTGTGGGAAAATAGTAAATATACTACCTGTCAAAGTCTCAGGGGTGTGTGATATCCCGTACTTGAGTTATTCAACAAAATGTACATCTCAATGGAGCGGATACGGGGAACACGGCAGTCCATCTGGAGTTAACTTTTGGTCATGTTAAAAACTTTCTTCTCGCTGTTGAACTTGCAAACATTCGTATAGACACTTCTCTTAACATATTAGTTGTTCAGACTTCAAAGACATAAGGTGAATCGACGTTTTCCGATACGTGACAACAGGCATCATTCTTGCTGTTGATATGAGATTTACACTTCCGAATCACTCGGCCGTGAAAGGTCAAACTCCCTTTGTCTGTAGTCTCTAATTTTTGGCGCTCCCCTTGCGTCGCGTCTCCTCGCAACTTCGCGCGCGCACGTGTCTTTCGCCCGCCCCACAATCCATCGCCAAAATTAGAGACTACTCGCAGTCTACTGAAGCAGACACGAGGAAACACGGCAGTCCATCTGGAGTTAAGTTTACTCATGTTAAAAGCTTTCTTCTCGTCGTTGAACTTGCAAACGTTCGCATAGACACTTCTCTTAACATATTGTTTGTTCAGACTTCAAAAGACACAAGGTGAATCGACATTTTCCGATACGTGACAACAGGCATCACTCTGTTAAAAATAGTTAGCGCTTGCGCAGAGACGCCGGAAGTGAGCTTTGTGGATGATACTCGACGACGAAAAAGAAGAACCGTCGGTAATCTTAGAACCGGGCGCCGCGCGAGACGCGGGCAGCCCGAGTAACAATTGAGATTGGGGAAGTGGGTCGAATCGGAATGGCATCATAGTGGATGGCGCAAACGGCCGTCCATCCCGTCGGTCTTTTATAGGGAAGGGAGGTTGGAGTACATTCGATGGAGTCACAAGGAAGCTGAAAAACGACAAATTCTCGCCACTTTCGTTTCGCTTGTCGTTATTACAGCATACTACAGCAATGATCGTGGGTCATGATTGCGTGTATCTCCACTCAAAACACTGTAACGCAACCCTTTCCCAAGAACTTTATGCTCGTCCGCCTCGCTTTGGTGCACGACACAATCCAAGATGGCGGTGCGTGATAAGGGAGTATTATCGCTCAACTAAGCAAAATGGCTACGTCAGAATGACGTTTCTAGAAAACTCGTGCCTACAGTGTTTTAGAACAGCAGCACTTTCCATGGCAACCCCAAAATCCTATGGATCGTTTATATACAGAAAATCACTCAAAACTGTAAAAAGTCTTGGGCGTCAATGGGTTAAAGAAATCTAATCTAAAGACAACAGAGGTCTCGTAGTATAAAACATAACAATCCGTTTTAACCTCATATGCTCGCGTAGTTTCACTACGCTTTTGCAGTTGCTGGAATCGACGCAGCACCGAAACTTGTTTTTATGAAGTCATCGCCTTTTGCACCTTGGTAAAAAAAACAAAATGCGACACAATGGTCTTTGTCTCCATGTTGACCGTGCCGATGGTACACGTGGTGGTCTGGTGAGGACAACGGCTTTTTGTCTGGCCAGAAGCCGAGATCCTGGGGTCCTAGGGTTTTCTGGAGTCCCATTACATAGTAAGTCAAAGATGTGTTAGCCCTTTAACTACCAAGCATTTTGCCGAAAATCACCTTTTGAAGCTCGTCGAGCCATTTTCTGGCCAGGATCTAGCCAAAAAGAATCAAAACTGCCCAAAACTCTGTTTGCTGGTGGAGCTCCTAACGCCCTTCTGTCCCTAATGCTTAATATTAGCTTTCCAAGTTCGGCCATGTTCGGCCATGCATTTTCTTTCGGTGGGAAAACATTTGTGGAAACTTTTAGGATCATAGGATTCGGTAGAAGAAAGTGCAGGTGGGTAGAGGAACAAAATTTTTATTGAAATTTTCGACTCAACGTCACTTGGTTTTTCGCGTTTTCTCCGGCCTGTTTGTTTTCGGGTATGGTTTGAAAGATCTCTTCCCCCTACACATGCTACATGCAGGAGATTGATGACGTCACAAGCGGTACAAGGGACGTGGTTCTGCGCGGCCGGTTTTGGCTGGTGTGGTAGTCAATAGTACTCGTTTTGGCATCTTATGGGCAAATTGGGTTGTTTTATGCTCAAAGATGGATTTTTTTTTTTCAGAAAATTGTGTCCTTCGCTTAATCTAGTCTATTTGTAAGGTCAGGAAGAAAAAAATTGAAACAGACCGCCAAGTTAAGTTCCGCGATCCGCACTTTAAAACAAACAAAATCCATAATCCATGCTGTCATATTGAAGAAATCCGTGATCCACTGAGCGTTCAAAATCCGCCAATCCACAAAATGTATCCTCAAAATCCGAAATCCAAGTAGTTTTTTTAGCCAAATCCGCCGAGTCACGCTGTTGACTGTTGTCAGTGCGTGACTTAGTTCAAATGGACCAATCAGAGTTGACCTTGCGTAGCGGCCGTTGGCGCGAAGTCGGTCACAAGCATATCAGGAAAGCCGAAGAAGCAAACTTTAAGCCAAATTTTTCATTCTTCACGAGTCTTTCGATCGCCGAAGCATACGTATGTGGAGTGAAATTTATTGGGCTTTATGGAACTGTTGGTTTTATTGCGATTTGGGACTTTTCCTTTTGAGGAGAGAGCGATTTGTGGCTTTCCTATACAATTCTCTATATAAACAAGCTAACGCAGAGTCGAATTTTGAGCTTGGGAAGCCTGTGTCTCAATCAACTGCCAGAAGACAATTCATTTTACAGTCAAGTCAGGTCAAGCGTACCCCCCTGGAGTACATTAATGAGTTGATTATTTGAACATTGAACCCGTTAGTCGTTTCGAATAATGCAATCATTTTTGAAATATTCGAATCAAACTTCAATTGCTGATTGGACTATGTCCGTAGATGTGTTTGAAAAACGCGTTCAACCAACAAGACTTTAATTCTGTCATCTCTTTTAATAGAGCAAACCTTTTTTGGCTCTTTAAAATCCAACAATATTGCTCTTCCCGAGGAAGTGATTTAGCAAACCGTACATTGGCCGCTGTTTCCAAAATGTCTTGCATCACCAAATTCGTTTTCAACACAAATTTACTCAATCATAATTTACTTAATCATTTGGTGTAGCATAAAACTCGCTGATAGCATAACAAATTTGTTATGCGATTCAATTGATTTTGTCACAAAATTTGAAGAGAACAGGAAATTAGAAACCTGTTCAGAAAATTAAGTCGACATAATAAAATCCATTCTTACATAAAATTTAGAATTCAAACAGCAAATTAAGACTTTAATTTTGGCGGGAATCACCCACCACACTCTACGGGGGTACGCTTGACCTGACTTGACTGTAACTTCGTTTTAATTTTCAAAATCTTAATAGTACAGTTACATTAAAAAATGCGCTTGCTTCACTAGAATGACTTTCCCCATTATACTACAAAATCTCTTTTATTCTCGTGGTTTTGCGTGGTGCATTAAAAATACAAATAAGTACAAATAGGTCAATAAATTGAAGGTGTGTTCCTTGTTGAATTAAAATAATCTGAGGACAATTGCAATGATTACTTTAAGTCAACCTAAGGCCACACGTAACACAAAATGGACCATGTAATAAATTATTGGTTTACTAACTTAGAACAGACACCACTGAACCATTGCCAACAGCTTCCCGCACCTTACAAACGACTTATTGATGATATATACAACAAACAATAGACACACCGACTAATTTGACTAACAATACACCTACGAACATTTGACTAACAAAAGACGGATCGAAACGCACCAATCACGGTTTACAGTCTTCACAGCCAATAACATCACGGCTTAACTGACAGACAACCAATAACATCACGACTTCGTTGACCAATCACATCTACGACCAGAGTACTTATACCATCTCCTGACGTCTCTCCAATCACTTGACTCTCAACATTGTTGTCAAATTTCAGGGGTGACATCGACTAGCGGTTTATTATTCGCAACATCGTCTCTGTTACTTCCAAGGCTAAGAATATCTCTGGCTTGCAGAAAATAGTAGTCTTGCTTTCTTGGAAATTCTCGGATTTATCATTCAACATCCCTGCAATTACAGAGGCCCTGCAAGGGGGGAGCCGTGTCGCTTGTTTGAATTTGGGGAGCAGGGTTGGCGCAGTGGTGAGAGCACTCGCCTTCCACCAATGTGGCCCGGGTTCGATTCCCTGACTCGGCGTAATAAGTGGGCTGAGTTTGTTGGTTCTCTACTCTGCTCCGAGAGGTTTTTCTCCGGGTACTCCGGTTTCCCCCTCTCCTCAAAAACCAACATTTCTCCTACACGGCCCCACACGCTTGTAGCTTTAAATCTTAACCGTGTATAAATAAAGTTTCTTTACCTTTTTACCTTCCCGTGTCGGTGTTTAAATCGCTAATTCTTGGCCTTAATGTCACTGTCGGTATTTTGCCAGGAATGATGTCTCTTGTTGGAATTTCATTAGGGCCTCGTTAAAACATTTTCAGTTGTTAATTACTTAAGTGCGCCTGTTCTCAAGCTCTGTACATCTCAAGCTGGTGTAGGAGATCTAGTGTTGTATAAATTCTACCCAAGGAATACTTCCAGATATCAGCTCCATGGGTATGTGCTGCTGTAAGGGCTATGGTTTTCAATCAGTTCGTTCTATGACAAGGCATAGAAGAAATCATGGAGTTTTGGTCTGGATAGCATATCATTTCACGGCAAATAGATCAGTGTGTGAATAGTTTTGTCTGGAATATTATAGAATACTAAAAACTCGCAAGAGAAATCCTAGAGCATTTCTGGCCACTAAAAATCGCTTAAGGTTGGGATAATTTTTTTTAAAATTGGAATATAAGTAAGGTTCTTACTTTTATAGCTGGAAAGGTTCAAAATCTCTCCATATAATTGCTGATCATGTCCAATTTCTAGAGACCAGGAAGAGTACTAAATTAACTCCACCATTTTGGTATAAATCTACTGGCATTCATCACAAATAATGCCGTTCTCTTATTGGCTACACTACTCGCTATCTAGTAGCAGTTTCCAACAAAATGATGGCCGCTTCTTCGTGTTTTCGAAGTGTCTGCGAGGAGATTTAGATCATTTGCTTGTTTAGTTTTGGCAACTAGTAGATTTATACAAAAACAATTAGATAATTCACTCTCGATTTCTATCACACAATATCTAATTGGGCTGCACCCTCATCAGCTATCACGCATTAGTATAAATCTTCTAGTGTTCTATCACGAATGCCGTTCTCTGATTGGCTACGCTACTCGCTATCTATTCTGTGATAGAGAGTGAGTAGCGATTGTCAGCAAAATGGTGGCCACTTCTCCGCGTTTTCGAAGTGTCTGCGAGGAGGATTTAGATAATTTTAAAATTGTTTAGTTTTGGACGACTAGTAGATTTATACTAAAACAATTAGATTATTCGCTCTCGATTTCTATGCGTTATAGCTGATTCGGGCTGCGCCCTCATCAGCTATCACGCGATAGAAATCTGGAGCTCATAATCTAATTGCTAAAATATTAATAGAAATCTTGAGCTCCTAACCTAATTGTTAACTACTACAACATTCAAAATGTCTCCTTCCCATGAATAAATAAAAACACAGCCACTGCAGCATTCACTACAAGTCCCAAGAGACCGAATGAAGGCCATCCATATTGTTTGTACATAATACTCCCCAGGGTAGGGGAGACGGTTCTGATCAGTGAGTTGGTTGCCATGGAGAGACCTAATACCGCACCGGTGTCCTTGATGACGACACTCTTGGTCATGGCTGATGTTGTGATGACGTTTAAAGTAGTTCCGCCAACCACCATTGGTATAATGACGACACAGAACTGGTAGATGTCTGTAACTATGTACTGAAAAACAAGAAAGTTGCTATTCAAAACCAAAGCCGACCAGCAGAAAAGCATTTTCAGACATGAGACCTAGTATCATTTCACAACATGTGTATACAATTTACTACTCTGTAATCTTTTCTTTCTCAGATATTCACAAATGAAATTCCCTCAATAACGAAGAGGTGTTGTCCTAGTCATCTTTTGCTCTACCTAAATCACATCGTATCTTAAATTAAAACAAGAGGCTACAATTAGCCTAAACTCGGGCTTGCAAAAAACAATATTGTATCCCTAACTTAGTGCTAAACAAAAGAATAGAGGGAAGTCTGTCTTTCTTACATCGGACGCATTGCCGTGTTTAGCTTGTGTTGGAGTCTATTTCTTTAGACCCCTATCAACATATATTCCTCTAAAATACAGCTCAACCATTGAGAACAGTAATTATAACACTTGTAAAAAATAGTGCTAAAAGAACAAGAAAAAGAGAAACAGAAAAATAAAGCCCGTGATATATACCACTAAAAGACATCAAACCCGGGTTAGCTGTGTCACAGGCAAGAACAGTGACCTTTAGGCCACAGAGGTTTATCGTTTTGCAAGGTGATAAAAATAGTGTATTGATTCCAAAAAAAAAAACTAAGCACACTTGTTTTCGCTTCGATGGATAATTGTTTGAGAAAGGAAACGCTTATCGAACGATGTAGGATTTTTTCGCATAAACGTTAATGGAGTACGTCTCGGTGAAATGTGAGTAGAAAATTAATTAGCAGAGTGAAACTGTTTACAAACACTTCTCCTTTGTCGTCTCATGTTATTATAATCGGCTCCGAAGCACAAGACCTAGAAAACTCAGAACCCCTCCCCCCCCCCACCAATCTGTAAAAACTCAAACCCCTCATAAACGGCGATAATTCATTTTGCCCATGCTTATTTCACTTTGAAAATTTGTATAGTTATGAGGGGGTCTGAGTTTTCCAGTTTGGGGGAGGGGGTTGGGGGGTTTGAGTATTCTAGGTCTCGTGCTCCGGAGCCGATTATAATAACGTGAAGTGTTTGTTATCTGCGATAAATAGACGGTGTAACATTTCAGCGCACTGAACGGCGATAATTTATTCTGTCCACGTTTATTTGACTTTGAAAATTTGTATAGTTTTGAGGGGTCTGAGTTTTCCAGATTTTTTTTTTTTTTTTTTGGGGGGGGGGGGGGGGGGGTCTGAGTTTTCTAGGTCTGAGGTCTGAGTTTTCTAGCTCTAGTTCTCCAGACACCCGATACGGGAAACACGGCGGCAATCCATCTGGAGTTAAATTTTGGTCATGTTAAAAGCTTTCTTCTCGCTGTTGAACTTGCAAACATTCGTATAGACACTTCTCTTAACATATTAGTTGTTCAGACTTCAAAGACACAAGGTGAATCGACGTTTTCCGATACGTGACAACAGGCATCATTCTTGCTGTTGATATGAGATTTACACTTCCGAATCACTCGGCCGTGAAAGGTCAAACTCCCTTTGTCTGTAGTCTCTAATTTTTGGCGCTCCCCTCGCGTCGCGTCTCCTCGCAACTTCGCGCGCGCACGTGCCCCCAAAATCCGTCGCCAAAATTAGAGACTACTCGCAATCTCCTGAAGCAGTCCATCTGCCGTTAAGTTTACTCATGTTAAAAGCTTTCTTCTCGCCGTTGAACTTGCAATCATTCGCATAGACACTTCTCTTAACATATTGTTTGTTCAGACTTCAAAAGACACAAGGTGAATCGACATTTTCCGATACGTGACAACAGGCATGACTCTGTTAAAAATAGTTAGCGCTTGCGCAGAAACGCCGGAAGTGCCATTTGTGGATGATACTCGACGACGAAAAAGAATTCGAGAACCGTCGGTAGTTCTAGACCCGGGCGCCGCGCGAGACGCGCGCAGCCCGGGTAATAAAGTTTTTCATGAAGATGAGGCAATTATTTCACGGCTCATTCCACCTGTAGACTGTGAGCAGTCTCTTATTTTTCTTTTGCGTCATGGTAAAATGCGATAACTAGGAGCGAGCGATAACCAGGAGCCCCAATTTCTCCTCCTTTTTAGTCAGTAATTTGCATAATTTTAACTTTTCGCGCACCCCGCGTGGCTCTGAGGAAGAAAGGACGACTGCTCGCGGTCTATTCCACCTGTCCCTATCATGATATGCTTGGTCAATAAGTAGAGTCGAATTTCATTCTTACCAACAGTGCATAGGCTAATGCAATCACACAAATAGCACTTCTCAAAAGCACAGCTTCACTAAATCTTCTGGACAAGACACCAACGATAAGTCCTTGAACAATCTAAACATAAAGCAAGCATCTCCAGATAAACAGTGTAATACTTAATGATTGGTTTAATGGTTCATTGGTTCGCTCCAGTTCTCTTATGACCTTGCCCAGTCACTCAGCTGAAAAACTGATTTTCGACTGTCTGGGGATGCTTTTGTTTGAATTTTTCGTTATTAAAAAAAAACATGTAGAACAATAATTGAAGGGTTGAAAGCAAAATTATCGTGTGTGACGGTCTGTGTGAACATGTTTTTTTTTTGTAAACGAAGCACACAACAGTGAAAAAATACAGGGCAATGTTCTTTGACAAAAATGGAGTCCACATGCCAAAATTCAGCCATTTCTGAGTAATTTGAAATTTCAAGCCTAAATCGTCACATACAATAGTTTCACTTTCAACCCTTCAATTACAAAAACATGTATGTAACAGTTCCATATTGATCTCACTCACTCAATTAAATTTCACTTCAAGATTAATGCTAATTGCAAAACAAAATAAGCATAGGTGTTTAACAATACTGATCACTATGTACAGATTCAGAAAAAAAATGAATATTGTTCTGTTTGACACAAAACAACAGTAAATTTGCCATCAAAGTGATTGTCTAATGTCTCATATCACCCAGAGGTAGTCCTAATTTTTACTTTAGGCTTTTCACTTCACTCAATAATTACCGGTATTTCAATCTCTTAAGTATATAAAACAGATTAATCACTGACAAAAAATAACTTACAATAGAAAGGCAACCAACATAAGACATAACAAAGCCATTCTGTTGTGGTTCCAATTTAAAATATTCCATAGACACCAACGAAAACATGGACTGGAAAATCCCAAATGGAATCCCAGTGATAACTTTGATGATTATTAAGAACAGCACTGTTGGAATCTTCAGAAGTTCTAGAATCTTTCTCACGCTAAAAACATTGCCTTTCTTCTGAGGGCTGCTTTCTGAAAGAGGTGTACAAAGAGTAAAAATTATATCATTAATATTTAATTCTGAAGATCATGGCTTTAGGTGTCAGCTTTGAGATGACAAAGTCAGTGGTTTTAAAGCTACTGTACATGTGCAGGTTTCTTAATCAATCACAATGCCAGCAAACAGAAGGTACATATATACCAAAGGAGTGGCTGGGTATTTCAGCTATTTAGCAATTAGATTATCAGCTCGAGATTTCTATTGTGTGATAGTTGATGAGGGTGCAGCCCAAATCAGTTATCACACAGAAATCGAGAGCAAATAATCTATTAATCTTTTTAGTATAAATCCACTAGCTGTTCAAAACTAAACAAATTAATTATCTAAATCCTCCTTGCAGACAATTATTCGAAAAACGTGAAGAAGCCACTGCCATTTTGTTGACAACAGCTACTCACTATCACAGAATAGGTAGTGAGTAACCAATAAGAGAACAGCATTTGTGATAGAATGCTAGTAGATTTATACCAGTGTGGTGTAGTCAATGTGCTGTTTGTTCTTCTATCGAAGTACGTTAGCCAGGAATCTAATTCAAACTGTCTTAACCCTGCACCAGTTAAAAGATCACATCAAATCTGCTATCACAGTTACACATACCAAAAACATAGTTTATACAAGTCATAGAGCAGTTTTCAATTGAGTGTAGAAAGTAATTCTGGTCTTGCTTTGGTTTTGCTTCACTCTGTGATTGGTCAGGAAAACTTGCACCACTTTCTCAACCAATGAGAAGCAAAACCAAACCAATCAGGACTTGCAAGTGCACATTTTACCACGCTTTGTGCCAGCTACATGTAATTGCTTTGTATTCTAATTGGCTCGGCATTGCATTGCTTACTTCTGTTGTGATTGGTCATAGTAATTGCTTTGGTTTTATGACACTCAATTGAAAACTGCTCTATCAACATAAAATTCTAAAAAGGTAAGCCCTGAATTTTAGCTTGTTCAAAACAAGGCTTTTTAGAGTGAAGCTAATATTTCAGGGAGGGGTTAAATATTGTTCAGAGCAAACTGTGCATTTTCAAATTGGTGTCATTTGACAACAAGAAAAACAACTCCAAATGTGAAGCACATGCTAATAGCTTGAAATACTCTTTGATTTTGTGTGATGAAAAACAATGGACAGGTGCTCGTGAGGTGTAGAATCCTATTGGGTAATCCAACTTAGCTAGTACATCCAAAACATGTGGTGGTTAAAGAATTTCCAGTACAATGGCTTGATTTCCTTCAATAACAACAGCTATCACTCCAAAACCTTGTTTACAAAGTCGGAAACACTGCCACAAACAGTCTTCTGTGTATCAGTACCACAGACAAATGGAATAACGAAGGAACACTAACAAACATCGACCAATCACCACATATCTTATCTTGCACCAACATGGGGGTTTCAAATAAAAAATTGATAATAATTAAGAAAAACACAGGGAAAGACATGACAGCTTGACTGAAGGAACACAAATCTTTGTTGAAGACATGTATCAAATTAAACCTATTACCAAAAATACTCACCTGTGTTTACGGAGTCATCAGCAGATTTCTCCTCTTTCAACATTGACTTGGTGTTGCCTGGGATAAAGATCAAGGCTATCACTATACTCAGAAAAGAGAAAAATGCTGCAAAGAAAGCTGCAGATTGTTCGCCATAATTCTTTGTAATAAGACCACCAATGAATGGGCCAATCACCATTCCAATTGCATAGGACACGCCCAGTTTACCAAGTGCATCTGCACGACCTGTTACGACAAAACAAACAAACTGTAAGTAATTACCATTGATAGGTAAAGGAACAAAGAAATTTAAGAAGTGCTGATAACATGACCTATATACAAAATAAAAAGGAGAAAGAGAAAAAACATCTGTGTGAAGATTCATGAATCATGAATAATTAGGTTAAAATTATCATCATCTGCAGTGTTTTATTTAGCTGGATGGCTGGCTGGCTGTATGACTGACTGACTGACTGATTGGGTGAGTGATTGGCTGTCTGGCTGTATGACTGACTGACTGACTGAGTGAATGGGTGGGTGATTGGCTGTCTGGATGTATGACTGACTGACTGACTGACCGTTGGATGGACAGATGGACTCACTGATTCACTGAAAAGCTGTCTGACTGAATGACTAATGTCAGGACTAATGACTAATAATCATTCACCCCAAAGAAAAAGTACTAACAGACAGAGAGACAGAGAGACAGACAGACAGACAGACATATATACATACATACATACATACATCCTTTATTGACTTTTCCACTTCTTACTTCTCTTAAAGTTTACAATCCCTTCAAAATGTGTCTTACCCTCTTTATCTGATATGTCTGTTACCACCATTTGTGACCCTGAAAGTTCAACAAAAACCTTTTATTAATAATTGCATTTTCCAGGGCAAGCTGGAGGAAGTTAACCAAAATGAAGAGTAAATTTCACAACAGTTTAGCTCTGAGATTATAAAGCTGTGTTTGGAGTGACAGGGCGGATCAACACCAAATAGCGACCAGAGAGACAGATCAACTATATAATCAACAAATAACTAGTACATGAAATAAAAATTGAAAATATAAATTTCACCAACCTTGCATTGCATGCATGAATACAGAGGGAAGCCTTGAAAGAAACAACATGCTAACAGTCGATGCAAGTCCAAGAATGCAGTAACTCAAAGCTGCTGCAATAAATGAAAGAACCAGAGCAGATCTACTGCCAAAAATGTCTCCAAATCGTCCAAATATTGGCCCACCACACAACTGAACTACAGCAAACGTAGTTTGAAGATAACCAAACACCACAGGGTCAGCTCCAAGTTTCTTGGATAAATACTGGTCGGAATAAATTATAAATAGCAAATGGGTTACATACTACTAACCAAATAATAACTAAATGCAAAAATTACTGATGTGTACACTGTATGATGCAAAGCAATGTTGAGTGTTTATTCTGTATCACCAATGTTGAACGTCATCACCATTGGTCCTTCTCTGTACCAAAGGGGAGCATATAATAAGGTCTCTTACGAGGTTCCCACAACCAAAGGAGGCACCTGGTACGGGTGGTGAACCCATCGCCCAACCCTGTTGTGTCACAGAACAGACCACAGCACTAGGAACTGAGTTCCCTACACTTTTCTATAAGTGTGCTTCTTTTAAGCCCTTTTCAAGTTTTGCATGTAGAGGTGAAGGAGATCACACTAAATGTCACTTTGTGAAGTCTGATATCTTACTGTCGCTATTGAGGTTTTATATTCATCTTTTGTTAGGAGGCATAAAATTGAAGGCCTCAGAGCATAACCATCCTATGTCGAATTTTGGGTTGTTTTTCGATTTTGCCTGGATTTGCCCGAATTGTTGCATGTTAACTGCAATTCGATTGAAAGAAGATGTAATGCAACTTGCAAACCACTCCCATGGAAGGTTGGTTTCTTGGTGTACGTAAGAAAAAATGCATTTCTGGATTCTGGATGAATCAGTCAAAAAAATACCATACAATGTGTTTCCATCGAATTGCAGTTCACATGCAGAAATTCAGACAAATCCAAGCAAAATCGAAAAACGACTCAAAATTTCGACATAGGATGGTTATGCTCCGAGGCCTTCAATTATTCCAACACTTCTATCAGTTATGAAGGTTATGTTGACTAGTTTTTAGCGAGAGCATGAAGGTACTGGTACAGTTAAAAAGCAGCAGTAAAACCAATAATCCAGGCAAACATTTGGAACAGCTGACTTTGAATTGAACTGCAATTTCTTGGCAAATTATTGGTAGACAGTTTTTTAGTTTGCTATCTTTTTCCCCACCTTTAGTTTAGTACCTTTCATAATTTTTTGTTTGTTTGTTGTATTTGTAATTTATTAAGGTCCTTCTGGGGTTATGCACCTATCAGTGTCAAGCCCAAGGGGTGGGGGGGGGGGGGCGTCGGGCAAAGGGTGGGGATTTTGACATTTTCTGAAAAAAATTATCAAAATCCCCACCCCCAGGCAAAAAATAATTGTCAAAAGTATCAAAATCCCCCACCCTGGGGCAAGGGAAGGCGGTCATATACAATAAATAACATACCAATTCCCCACCCTGGGGACGTGATGTCCGATCAAAATCCCTACCCTGGGGATATACGTGACAGTCAAATTCCCATGGGTTGCCCGACCCCCCCCCCCCTCGGGCTTGACACTGATAGCAGAGCTATTCTAAAGCAATAAACTATTACTGAACTATTAAGTCTTTTATAGTCTTTTATAGACTACTATCCATGCCAACGGCACATTTGACCCTAGTATTAATCATCGTTCAGAATACACCAGACCCAGACCGCCAAGGAGGCATCTTGTAGTAGGAGTGGAAATGAGGTACACGTCATATTATCTAACATTTGCTCAACTGATTTGCAAAATATCATGTCAAGAATAAATTAACCCCTTTTCTGTAAAGTAACCTCTGCAGAGTGTATTTTTATACAATAAAATATTTTTAATGACAAAAAGTAAACTTGTTCTGTTTGTATGACCAGTTCGTCACACTACCAGTAAAGTTACATAAGCTAAATGAACTAGAAGACTCCTCAGCTCAGTAATCTTAATCTTATAAGCATTTTCTGCACCTTTATCGATCTGCACAAAACTTCAGTTTCATTTCCAACAAAAACGCAATTGTATGTTCTCTCTTACCGGCAGAACTCCGATCTGAACCCAGAAGCAGGAAGAGTAAAGAACTGCGTTTAAATGTGTATTGAAAAGAAGCCATTTGCGAGTGTGCCGATTATCCACCGATGTTTTCACGTTCATGTCCGGAGGAGAAACCAACTGTTCTCTATCTGAGCTAATTACTCCATTCATTTCTATTCTTTTGCGCACATCAGAGTCTAGGGACATCTTTCAGTGAACTCAAGACAAATACGACTTCGGTACAAGGAAGGTATCAGTGATCACTTGCTTTGATGACCCCAGAATATTTGCCATGTCACCAAGCCGGTGACTGTTTGTGAAGCCACTATACTTTAGGTCAGCGGAAATACGCAAAAGAACACGTGGAGCAATTCTACACGCTTGGTGACGCAGTTCCGGTGAGATAACAATCTCGTACCCAGAGTCCTCAGGCTCTTTGGCCAGCGGTTAGTCGCCAGGAGAGACTCTGGAAAAAAATCAAATTTTTTGAATGGCTGGCCCGTAACGGCTGCCATTGTTTTACCCCAGACTTTCTTGGAAACGGCAGTCTCGTACCCAGAGTCCTCGGGCTGTTTGGTCAGCGGGTGTAAGCCCGGAGAGACTCTGGGATAATGGATCTCGTTCCCAGAGTCCTCACGCTCTTTGGCCAGCGGTTAGTCGTCAGGAAGGACTCTGGGATCTGGGGTAAAACAATGGAAACCGTTACGGGCCAGCCAATCAGAGAAAAAATTTGAATTTTTGCCATTATCCCAGAGTCTCTCCTGGCGACTAACCGCTGGCCAAAGAGCCTGAGGACTCTGGGTACGAGATTGTCATTTTCTCAGAAGAGTCTCTCCGGGCGTCCACCCGCTGACCAAATAGCCCGAGGACTCTGGGTACGAGATTGGTAAGATAACAAACAACGCCACTGATCCTGTGATCTCAGAAAGCCTTTTAACGGTTTTATAAGAAAAATAAAGGACAAGAGTCTCTATGATACTTTTTAGGGTTGTTTTGCTTTTGCTCTCATTGCACACCCTCAATTGTTTACACGGGCACTGTGTTCACTTCTTTCCCACCTCAGCTAGGCAAACTTCACAAACTTCCGTGAGGTTGCCTTCGTATCATGAACGCTTTATGCACATGTCATCGGCTTCTCATCGGGCAGAATGGCCGGACATGTCATTTACGCATAACCCCCGTGGGATCGACTCCTGGGCTAATCAGGGGGATTGTAAAATCAGTCAAGCAAACTTGAGGAATTTACCCAGGGGTTGGGGAATCTTGCAAGGCAAAGTCCCCTGGGTGAGGTCTGTCAACAGAAAATCCCCCTGCCATCCCTTACAAATTTGTGAATTCCCCCACCTTTCTGAAATCAGAACCTGCCTTCAATGATAACGTTGTCAGTCAAAAACTCTGGCTTTATTAAATTGACCGGATGTTATTGTTCATATTAGTAGTATATTTTTTAACCTCTGTACCAGTACTTCGCTTTCATGTTTATATCCGCAGTTTGTTTTCTATTTTTCTCAAAGCTAAAATGGCCGAAGAAGAAGAGTTTTTATGCTGTTACTTTCAACTAAAGCGTTGGAGAGAAATAAAGTAAATGTTGATGTAGACCCCCTAATCTTTGATCGTAACACAATGTCGAGATTTTCCCCTACTCTGGGGTAAAGAATCCATCCATGTCCTAGTATTCCCCCAGATATCTCCCTGGTTGGCCCGGGGGTTGACCCCACAGGGAAGCCGATGACATGTGCACAACTCACTCAGTTGCGAGGTTTACATGATCAGGTTTTGTTGCCATCGGCAGAAGCAGGACTTGGTTTCAAACGGCGTGCTCTTGTCGTACCGAACTGAATTCAGGCCTAACTTAGGCCTGAATTTAGGCCTAACCATATGGCCTAACCCTAACCAGTTGTGTCATTAAACAAAATACCTGAGGTGCTCAGTCCTGATAACACTATCACAAGCCTGTTTTCAACAAGACCAAGACAAAGGACATCCCCAACAAGGAGAAAATCACACCGCTTTCAGGAGGGAGTGAGCATGAGCCATCTCAGACCTTATCGAGAGAAACACACTACACCAAGAATCACAACAACATAAAACAATAGCAGAGATTGTATTTATTATTTCTGTGTTGGTAAACCTCCAAACTTTTCGAATATCAATCCTTTTTTGCATGTAGATTTTTATCTGACATCCCAGACAATTTGCGTGCGCTTCTTCCAGGAAAATAGCGCTAGAAAGAGAAAGGGAGCGAGAAAGAGGGCACAGGCGAAGTGAGAGGAGAGATCTCCCCTTGTTTCGCGCACGCCCGCTTTCACCCTTCCCTTTCCCCTTCTAGCGCCTGCCACGCAGGCTACTTGGACAACTTTACTATGACAGCTTAAACTTGATTTAGTTACAAGTTGAGCGATTTCTGTCTTGTATCAAAAGGAAGGGGCGTCCTTTGCTTTTCTCTTCAGAGGAGACGGTGACTCGCTGTATATCGCAGCAGTTCTTCTTTTCCTTGGCGACACAGTGTCACTCTTAGCTGAAGAATACTCGACGTTTTTGCCTTGTTTCGTTTGGCTCCTCACTTCTTTAGAAAAAGGGTTTCCTACAAAACGAAAATTTAAAAAAATTCCGTGAAAAAATCTTCCTCAAGATATTATTAATTTCCGTTTAAAACTCATAACGTGTATAGCATGCATAACATGCAAGCTCCACCGTGCTAATGGTCACGAGTTCGAGTGAACCCCAAACACGCTAGAGATCCGTGAACGGGCGAGGGATCCATTTAGTCGTATAAGCCATCTCGACCGACCATACATACATCGACTCCTCCCATGTGCCAGGTTTTTTCATTATTGCTGCTTCATTATCTCTATTTTCTTTTTGGATTTAAATTGCCCGCCTTGCTAAATTCTTCCGTTCTTTTGAGTAATAAACGACGCCAAAAAACACCTTGGAATTTGGAGGCAACATACTAAATAAAGAGCAACAAGAAAACATGAAATTTAAGCAATGCCAGCCGCACCTCTTCCAAGAAGCCATTTTGCAGCCTCAGCCTTGTGTTGAGTCAGCTGCCAATCAAGTTCAGACACGTGATCTTTGTGAGGTACCTGATCCCGACGGAAATGGAACCTTGGCCACCAGTCAGCGCGCTCATCCCACAGCTCCCCAAAACTGCTCCCATTTTGTGTGGTAAAATATAGTTGAAGGGTCTCAGCAAATGTCTCCCAGGTTTCAACACAATTCTGACAAGCAGCATGATCAAGTTTGAGAAAAAGAACTGCAAGAGCATCTAGAAGTCCTTTTGATTGATCTGCAGTGAAAAGGGAGTAAAATGAACTGAAAACAACAGCACTGCTTGAGTGTAAAATGGTTGTTAGGAGAGTTTCTCTTGGTAATTTGCTAATTTATTTTTTATTTTTAAAAAGATGACGACATTTTTTAATTTGTAATAAGACATGTTTCGATGTTGCAAACGTCATCATCAGTTACAAAATGTTTGAAAAACCGTTGGTACTAAATAACAACTAAGCGAAACATGCATAATTAATTATGATGAAGTGCAAAAAATTTTGATAACATATTTGAGTGAGTTACAAAGTATTACAACAAGGTGAAAGATGCATAATCAACTGAGATAATATGGGGAGAACAATGACAAAAAAATGAAGATGATGATGATGATATAGATAAAAATCCAATCTACACTATACAAGAAATGGTAAGGCAGTACGGAAGTCACTAACTACACAGATTACGTTTAATTATCCAATTACAGCAGTACAGGGGTTACTGAGATGAAATCTGAATACACATTGAGATACTATTTAAATGCAAAAACACAATGTTAACTGTTTTTTACAAACAACAACAGACTAGTGGTACATATATTATAAGGAATATAATGAATTGTTGAGCTTTTTTGTAACATTTCTGAATGAACTACCAGACTATTCAATCCTCTTTTCATATTTAGTAAATAAACCCCTTTTGGTGACTGGTACATCAGAGGATAATGTCCGCGGTCAAAGCCACTGTGAAATTTTGAGGACAATCTATTAGTCAAGGACATTATCCTCTGATATACCAGCCAGTCAGAAAGGGATTTAACTATTTTATAATATGACGATGATTGCAAATGATGTAAACAAAAGTTACTGCACTAATAATCCAGTTTCGAGTTCGCCATGACCGCTGAATAAAAGTACTGAGAATGCATTTGTACAGGGTCAGCCTCAACCTAAAGTAAAATATTCACAAATACCAGCGAGAAGATGACCTGTCTACAGCTGTCTATTGTTTAATTTTCAAATTTGTGGCACCTTCCTGCCTGTATTTGTGAATATTTTACTTTAGGTCGAGGCTAACCCTGTGCAAATGCGTTCCAAGTACTTTTATTCAGCGGTCATGACGAACTTGAAACTGGACTACTAGTTGAGTTTATTTTATTTAAACTTTGATTGGATTCTTCCATTTGAAATTGAAAAAACTCTTCTCTCAAAAGACTGGCCTTATTTTGTCTTTTTTTTTTTGCAACCGAAAGATCGGAGGACAAATATCAATGAGGACAGGTATATTGCCTGATACTGTCCTCCAATTTACACCACATGATCCTAAATAGCCAAGAAAACTGCAAAAAAATTAATCCACTTACCATTCTGGTGCATCCTCAACTGAATGTATTCTGCGCTCAGATCACTGGTTGCATCAACTTGCAGCAGACCCTCAAGTACACTACATAGCTGCTGTTTACTACTGCCCTCACTCTTGAGAAAATAATACAAATATCTGGAAAAAGATAAACTAACTATTACTTTCTAAAAGCTTACTGGAAGAAAGGGATTTGGTGATTTGACCTTCACAAATTTCTCCACATAAGCTTAAAATGGTTATCATGTCACAAAACAAAACTTGAATCCAATGAATATGTTCAGAGTTGATGTATTTTTTGGTCAGGTCCTTTGTTGGATTAGCTCACAATAAATAATTAAGATTAAGTTTTACTTCATGTTTACAGTCGAACCTCGATTATCCAGACCTCGATTATCCGGATTTCTCGATTATCCGGACTTGCTTAGCTGGTCCCAGTTTTTCATGAATATTAATTAGCCATATTAAAGATCCATAGCAAAACTTTTTCCCTTCAAATTAAGCAAAGAAACTCTGGTTCAAACTGAATCTGTTTCACTTCAAAACACAAATCTGTACCTGCTTTGAGCACACACACTCCATAGCAATGCATTTCACTGAGCTCTTATTTACTCAGATGTTCTTTGTTGCTAAGTAAAATTTCACGCTTCCATTTGTTCATTCAGTATTAATGTTGACTCATTAATATTCATATTTTCAATTATCCAGACACTCAATTATCCAAACTATTCAGCTCAGTCCCCGCGAGTCCAGATAATCAAGGTTCGACTGTACCATGTTTTGTTATTTGTTAAATCATATTTCTCTCCATTATTTCAGAGTGGAATAAGCTCATTGCTGAGTATGGGTTTTCCAGCCCCATTTGCACTCCACCCTTTCAAGACTTTACTTGCAATGCACCTTTTCACATTACTCTCCCATTTTCTGTTTATACTACCGGTACTCATAAGTCATACTCATACCTGTGTGCATTAGGATTCTCAGGGTTCTTCTCCTTGTATCTCTCCAAGATTCTCCTTGCTTCATCCGATTTATCATAATATTTCAACAGCTCAACTTGCTTTGTCACAAAAATGTCCCATACTCCCCCATGTTCCACTAAATTGCCAAACAGAACTAATGCTTGCTTTCCATGAAAGTCAATTTGTCGCTGAAGGTTTGTCACAGTTGTACCCTCAGCCTCATGAGCCCAACCTCCAACATCTTCAAAATCTAGGTTCTTTAACTGTAGCTTGCATTTTTTCCATGACAGATATGCGAACAGTCCGGAGTAAGCTCTCAAAAGAACACTTGATTGAAATGATTTATCAGAGAGCTTTGCACTAAGCAACTCCTGGGCTTCTGTTATGTCAGAGTTGTGCTTCACTAGGTACATGGCAAAATCCAACATGAGTTCCTTTTGATATGGGACACAAATCACAAACATGTTTTTGACAAACTGGCTCATGTGGGCATAGCTTCCTGGTCGGTTACACATGACCTCACAACCTGTCTACAGAAAAAGGGAATGATTGCACAACTCAGATTCTTTTCATTTGATGGATAATATATGACATGCGGGTGAAAATGTAGAAAGTAAAGACATTGACACACCCAGTCTTACATAGCGTACAGTGTCAGTTTAAGTAGCCTGCCTAGAATAGCTGTGCTGACTGCAGGCTACAAAGGGCTTTTCACAAATTGTAAAAATAAAGGCACTGTTGTTGTTGTCGTTATTGTTGACATATTCCAAAAGAAAAATGGGGTAATATGTCAGAATTACTAAGGCATTTATATTAAAGATGTAGTGCACAGTTCAGACTTGTTGTGTGTTTGATTTCACCTTTCCTGGGCCAAAAACCACTAACGACACAGAACACTGATGTCAGACATGATTAGCAACATGACCACTCCAAAATACACTGCATCATCTTTGTATCTTTTTTGTCATGAATGTAATCGGATGTAATTCCTAAGAATCCATCACCTTTTTTTCTGGTATTTGCTACTTTTTATTTTATATCCAGCCTATTTTCCTAACCGATAACTTATTATAAACCATGAGCATTTATTAAAGATTACCCTCCAAAACATCTCAGGTATTCGCCGACAAGCTCCACACAATCCAACCAGACACTTGAAGGCATCATCAAATCTGTGGCTTAACAGACTGTCCAACAGCAATCTTGTGAGATATGAGATATGCTGCATTTTATAGGATGCACTTCTCAATCCTGCCACCAGACATTAATGAAATTCAAATTAATATTTTAAAGAATGGGTTATCGCAATTCTAGAGAAACTAAAATTCAGACAAAGTTACTTCATTCAAGTTTGTATGCAGAATCTTAAACAGTGGGTGGCAAAGGAGTGGTCAAGAGAGGGGGAAAATCTGCACAAAATGTAAGCTTGAAATCATGAGAGCATATCTGGAAGTTTTCTGCCTCTTTACATGATAAAACACCCAAATTAAAAACTTCCCAAAATGTCCAAAACTGAGGGTATGAGGGTTTTAATTTAACAATTAAAATTGATAATTTCTTACCAAATTAACTTTCTCAATACAAAGACACTGTGAACTGGCATGAACTAGTGTACCTACACTGTAGTGATCTGAGTATCTGAGTAGCTGAGTAAGAGGTTCCAGCACCCTGACTTTGGGCTGTATATTTTACTGTGGTCTCATTCGCTTAAGCCCTTCAAGCTAATTTATATCCTGCCAGAATCACATACTGGCAGAGATAGACCACCACACCGGGAACTACGTCCCCTACTCTTTTCAAACAGTGTGTGGATTCTTTAACGGCCCACAGGTTATTGCGTTCAACGTTAGGAGAACACATCCTAATCTTGGGTTCCCTGTGATACTAAGTGATGAGATTTTTCAGTGTTCATGTACCATTTCATTTCATCTTGAATTATGTCATAAATGATATAGTGAACTCAGCCTTGTTCTGTTTACTTTCACGTGGTCTAGTGAACCTCGATGTTTGACTCAACAGGTGAATGGTTTCAGTCGACCTAAACTGTAAAGAATGGAGTTTGACATGGGCTTTGCAGACCGAAAATATTTTTTTTAACTGATTTTAACAATAAAAAAATGCGATAAAATATTTTTTAAAAACATATTACGAAAGCTTGAGCTAACGTCATCATCAAGTCAAAACGATAGTGATAAGAAAATGTATAAACACTAAGTAAAATAAAATAGTCGAGAACAATCACATAAGGAATCAAAGCGTTGGAATGTTCTTTCAAGCAAAAAGGTTTCGCACTATGGTTGCCGGAATGTTGCAATATTCAATAAGAACAATTTCATATGCAATGTTTCGATATTTTGTTCAATAAACCAAAATTATATTCAATGTTTCGATATTTTGTTCAATAAACCAAAATTATATTCAATGTTTCCATATTTTGTTCAATAAACCGAAATTATATTCAATGTTTCCATATTTTGTTCAATAAACCGAAATTATATTCAATGCTTTGTGTTTGTATTCAATGCGCGCTTGTTCAATTCAATAACTGCATTTTTTATTCAATGCGTAATTTTGTTCAATAATTTCCGCTGTCCAGCCTGGTCAGCGGATGACGAACGTTACCAAAGGTGTTCTACGTATCAGAACACCTAAACATGGCAGACGATGCGAGCGAAGATGGTATGTGGGAGGAAGTCCTTTCGTCTATTGATAATCTGCTAATAGAGATTGAAATTCAAGATGATAACCCTGATTTAAGCTTCCACGAAGCCACACTTCTCTTAAACAGACTCGAGATGGCATTAACTGTCCTGCGTTCACTGCTCGATATGGATTTGGGCTTTGATGGCAACACCAATCAAGTTATTGGTCAGCTGTGTAGTTTGCTTACGGAAATATATCAATACTGGAGCGAGAAGGTTATCCACTTGAGACGAAGGACTGTGAGTTTACCAGACTTTGGATCAAGAGGGAGAAATCATTCCGGAAACCCGGGAAGACCACCCTTTGTCATCGAAAAGGAACTACTGGAAGATCTACGAGGTTGTGGTTTCTACACCAAGATGCTACGAATTTTGCGGTGGACACTGTATAGAAGGGTAAACGAGTTTAACCTGGAGAATTTAAGTAGGTTTTCGGATATTTCTGATGGTGAACTAGATACTCTAATTAGCGGATATATTTCTCGACACGGGAATACCACAGGAGAATCTTACTTGGTTGGTTATATCAGGTCCCAAGGTCTTAGAGTTCAAAGAGATAGGATAAGGGCATCACTTACCCGTGTTGATCCCGAAAACACTGCATTAAGGTGGGCATGTGTCACAACCCGAAGGGTGTACAGTGTTCCTGGTCCAAATTCACTATGGCACATAGACTGTCATCATTCCTTGATTCGTTGGAAGTTGGTGATTCATGGGTGTATTGATGGGTTTTCGAGACGTATTATGTACCTATTATGCGCAGACAACAACCTTTCCGAAACAGTTGCTGATGTTTTTCAAAGGGCAGCAGAAGAATTTGGTTGGCCCTCGCGTGTTAGAGGAGATCATGGCGGAGAAAACTCAATAGTGGCATCACTGATGGTGCAGATTAGGGGCGACGACCGTGGAAGTTTTATTGCCGGATCATCCACTAGAAACCAGAGGATAGAGAGACTGTGGCGAGAGGTTTTTCGATGTGTTAGTTTCCTATTTTATTGTGTTTTTTATGCCTTGGAAGAAAGTGGTAATCTTGATCTGGAGAAAGATGAGCACATGTTTATTTTGCATTACATATTCAAACCGCGAATAAACCACGCACTACAAGAGTTTTCCGCTGCGTTTAACCATAGCCCTATTCGAACTGAGAACAATTGGAGTCCTAATAAGATTTGGAGCAATGGTATGATCAACCCAAGTAACGGGGGGCAAGTGGCTCTTCGTGATCCAGCTATTGCTGAAACAGCACCAGAGAACATTGAGCTATAAGGAGTTGACAGGGATGGGCCTCTTCCTGTGGAGAGTTTAAATGTGGTAGAAGTCGACCCACCCCAATGCCTAATCCCACAACACACCTTGCTTTTGTTGCTGCAAACTGTAGATCCACTTCAGGAAAGCAGTGTTTACGGGATTGACTTATACATGCAAGCTATTGCCCTTCTGTAATCAATATTAAAGAGTACAGTTGCTATGCAATGTGAGAAAACGCTAACAGAACAAGCCAATGACTTTTTGTTATTCCATCTAATTTGATTAACAAAGCCTGCAAATTAGGTATCAGGTGTACTGTATACTTTGCATGCTCTTCAAAATAGACCAGAACATGCACTGGCCCTTAATGCGATGCTTAGCTGCACACAGTTGTATGACAAACTGCAACAAAAGGTTGTTGAGGGTATGTCTCCTGACTTACTGTAGAGTCATAGGGGAGGCAAGGTTCAATCCAGAGCTAAGGCATTCCTGAATTACTGCATAAAAATTCAGCAAAAGACAACTAGTTTAATCATCAAAACACTTTTTAAGTTTCACAAATTTTCCACCTTAAATTTTACAAAGTTAGAATGCTCATATCTTGAAGAACACAACAGCTCTACTTGATAATAACCTCAACTACTTTTAACACAACGTGGCACCATTAAAAAATAATGATGTAAAAAAACCCACCATAGTGAAGTCCTATCAAAACAAGACAATAATGTTACAAGTTACAGTTACAGGTCTCCAAACGAGCAGCAGCCATGCCTTATGGATGTTTTGATGGCAGTTGCAAATGCTTGAAAGTTATCACCATACTTCACTGGCAGTTTGAGGATGTGGAAGCATGAATTAGCATCTGCCAGACTTGCATTCTCTGGGAGATAATCGATCCTAATCTTTGGAACGAGTCCAAGAACTGGAATTCTTGTCCGTGCTGAGACAAACTTCAGGAGGAGACTAGGCATTGAAATCTCTCCACCCAGTGCCGGGATGTCCTCTGGAAGATAAAACAAGTCCAAATTCTTTGCCAGTGAATAGCAAATAAACTGATGCCACCTGTGCCATTACTGTAGGCTGTCAACCTTGGGCAAATTTTCACAGTATGATGATTATGTGCACCATATTTACTATTTTTGTTGTGGTACATAACAGAGTCAATAATATTATTGAAGGTATTGGTGTAAGAGGGGAGTGTGAGCCAATTTGGGCTAAAATCTCAATTTCCTTAAAATTCACTTTACTTTTGCATACAGACTTGTTATCACGTCAGAAAGATAGGCCTGCAGTAATTTTGTGATTTGAATTTGGGAAATTTATGTATGACTTCAGCTGAAACCCAAACAAAGGAAATCAGTGATGCTTCAGATCCTTTTGTTTCTGTTTCTGTTCTGGCAAAGGTCACCACAAAATAAATACAGAGCTAGGTTCTGACATGATTACCAGTCTGTAGGACAAAGTAGAGCAGACTTAAGGCCAAATGCTCCTCTCTTGCACCAATACCTTCACTTATTGTCAATTACCAGTTGAATGTCTGTAGGTAAACTTTTAACATGAGGGACATTAGTAGAGATTGGTCACAAACTTTCAACTATACATTTGCAAGTTTGTTTATGTCCACTCTGAAGTGAGACATTCTTGTCCTGTACACTTACCTGTTGCATTTTCATATTTCTTCACAAATGTCTGAAGATGATTGAAGGCTTTCAATTCTTCTGGTTTGGTTGGCTGTTTCAAATCAAACCAGTTCAGTAACTCTTCAGCTGATAAACCATTTGCACCTTTCAACATGAAAAGACCTTCACCCAAACTAGGTGCTGTCTTTAACATGTCAACAAGACCAAAGTAATTTAGGCCCTCGCAAAAATTGTTTAGTGCATCAATGCATTTTGTCAGAAGTTCCTCACATAAAAGAAGTTGAATAAGCTCATGTTTGGATTCTATTGTTATCATTTGTTGGGCTGGCCAGCAGGAACTGTCAATGATGCAGGCATTCTCTGGTTTGTCCAAAATGGTCTGTATTTCATCATTGCTCTCTGCAAGTCTGAGCTACATGAAGTATAAATGCAATAATTTTAAGTATTAGCATTCAGTTTAACTGGTGCCATTTACTTGTATGGACCTATAGCTAGCACTTTTCTTTTACTGCTTATCCTACACAAAAAATACAAAAATTATGGATGAGTGCATGTATGTAGATACTGGTCAAGTCGTTATGTGGCTAAAATGCATAAAGATGAGAAGGCAAAGTATCTACAGGTGTAGGTATTAGCTCATTTCAGTTGCACGTGATTTGATATAGTCTCCATACAAGTTATGAAAAACTGATATTTCATAATAATTTATTTTATCGTTGACTTCTCCAATTTGACCCAGTACCAATAAAGCAGATAAATTTACCATAACTTTCCGTAAATTTAGTTAACTTACCGCATATACCAATGAAACAAGGTTACTTAGTGCTGGTGTCCTTGGGAGATCTTCAGCTGTAATGTAGCCTGCTGATAACTCTTTGTTTCCACTGTGTATATACTGGTATACATAAGGGGCAAGGACAGGGAAGTGTGGACCCTTATGCAGGATGGAGTGAGAGATTATAATGCCAGTCATCTTCAGGAGGTGACATTTGTCCCATGTGCATTGGGGTACCCTGTGCCCTTCTTCACCTTCAAAAAGTTCTTCATTCACAACTCTCAGGACGTTTGCAAAGTACTCTTGCATTGGTCCACCAGCATCGATCCCCATCTCATTTGAAACATCAAAACACACACTGACCGGTCTCTTAAGTTCTTCACAAGTGTTTGACTTGTAAAATATCAATGCACGCCTCCAAATGGTTTTGTCATCTCGATCAGCATCAAGCAGAATTGGTGGACTTTTCCTGACTTGTTTGTGGTAGTGCACAAGCAGCTCTTCCATAGAAGAAGGGCTCTTTTCTGAGGAATGATAAAACCAAATTTGATTATAAGTTCAAGCAAGTTGTTAGGTTCATTAAAAAGTAAAGCTGAAATTTCTGTTCATTGTCAACATTACAACCAATAAATGCTTAGAAATTAGAGGGCAACCTAAATTAACCGAGTCTCCCTTTGACAAGTAAAATCATCTGGCATTAGACAGAGTAAAATCTTTGAGTCACTCTTGGGTAGGTAAGGGTCAAAACAGAAATCTTAGAATAAACAATATTGAAAATTGATAATTTTGGAAAGAAAGTCAAGTCATTTGGTTAAGAGTGTCTTGACTCTGAAATTTAACAAAACATTCTGAATGAATGCAAATTTCTTGTTCCTTTTGCATACATAGCTCAAAAGTTACCTACCTATTCGTTCATCCTTAATTTTGTTGTAGTGTTGTCACAAGCTTAAGGACATACCTTCTCCAACCTCATCTGAAAAATCTAGTAGCATTGTTATGGCATCATCCATGAGACCCTGAACAGATGCCAGAGATGATTCAATGTCTCTGTTATCAACATGTGGGAACATCTCTTGAAGAGCTGATACCTTGCCTTAAAAAAAATAAAAATAAAAGATGCAACTTTTAAGTCCACGTAATGTGAATGCACACAAGGTTGACATACAATCTATTCTCACACTTATGTAGTGTCTTTAGTTTACATACAACAATGATGGTGACTTTTGACCATGTCCTCACTCTGGAAATGGATTTCTACTTCTATGACCATTAGGAAGACGTGGTCTTAATAATTATTGTCTTTTACATCTACTACCCCACCCATCATTGTCTTTCCATAATTATCACTCTTACCAGCAAAGGAAGATGATTCCAGAGTTGAAGTAGAAGTACTGTTCTGTATCATACTGCTACCAGGACCTTTTGTCGCTCCTTTGTCACTTATGCTAGGAGGCCCTTCATTTACACTACTTGATGAAACACACACAGTTGAGGTTGACGGTTGAGGATCAGATGCATACATCCCTGGTGACTGTGATGCACATCCAGATGCAGAACTTAACAGACTGGGTTCCCACTCAGTAGCATCAGCTGAACTGCAACTTGGTTGAGGGTTATTTAATGTTTGTGATGCAACCCCTGCAATTACAGAATGAGGTCTTTCCAGACGGACATATAGTTTCCCTTGCCCAGCTATAGTCTTGACTTGAGGGAAATCCCATTTGTGCCCCTCTTTGCATGCTGGTGTACATACTTCTTTCCTGGTAACTTTTACAAAGGAAAAATCCTCTGGCAGTACACCAGGAATCCTCGATGCTAGGACCTCAACAACCTTTCTCCTGATTGCATCCTCCTTGTCATTTGTCATCAGGTCAACAGTTCCAGTGAAGAGCACATCACTTTTTCCTATAATATAGTTAGGAAGCACTGGAGGAATGTTTCCACTTTCATCTGCAACTTCTTCACGACCCATGAAGTCAACAACTGAAATTTCAAAGGTCTTTTGCTCTGGTTGTTTCAGTGGCTTGTGTGTGTACTGATGCCCAATTCGTCTGCGCTTCGGCTGCTGAATATGGATAGCACTGTTCAAAGAAGCACCCACGCTTGCGATGTTCGATCTGAGTAGGTCACGGGCTCAACCTATTACACCACTTAATCTTCCAGCTGATCCAGAAGTTGACACAGATGAATGCAAACCAGGGGGGCTCAAATCTATAAGAAAAGGCAGGAGGCACATTTTAATCACTTTCAATTGCTGCTTGTAGTTACTTCAACACATTACACAGAATTGAGAAAAACAGCAAAGTCTGCCTAATCGATATCAGCGACCTTATTTCACTTTTTGTCTATTGACAGATGACCAAAAATCGTAATAATGATATAATG
The DNA here is from genome assembly GCA_016490735.1 of Pachyseris speciosa. Taxonomy (NCBI): domain Eukaryota; kingdom Metazoa; phylum Cnidaria; class Anthozoa; order Scleractinia; family Pachyseridae; genus Pachyseris; species Pachyseris speciosa. The sequence continues at coordinate 192,510 of JAEMWC010000936.1, forward strand.
TAAATTGCAGAATGACTCACCATCATTTCGAACCGATGCAATTCCCCGCTGTATGCCCCTTTCGATAGCTTCTTCAACATCTTTGGCAGTTAAATACTCCCTTCGTGCTTGTTGCTGTTCCGCCATGTTGTATTGACTTCGTGAACTGATAATATGACCCCAAAAGGGCGCGCAAATCATCTGCTGACCAGGCTGGACAGCGGAAATTATTGAACATAAAATTACGCATTGAATAAAAAATGCAGTTATTGAATTGAACAAGCGCGTATTGAATACAAACACAAAGCATTGAATATAATTTCGGTTTATTGAACAAAATATGGAAACATTGAATATAATTTCGGTTTATTGAACAAAATATGGAAACATTGAATATAATTTCGGTTTATTGAACAAAATATCGAAACATTGAATATAATTTTGGTTTATTGAACAAAATATCGAAACATTGAATATAATTTTGGTTTATTGAACAAAATATCGAAACATTGAATATAATTTTGGTTTATTGAACAAAATATCGAAACATTGAATATAAAATTGTTCTTATTGAATATTGCAACATTCCGGCAACCATATCGCACAGATGGAATCAGTTTGTGTGTTTCAACTTGGATTCACGTTCCTTGTTGAAAAGCATCTCATAGACGAGTTTGATTGCCTTGTCTATGAAGGTCCCTTCCTCTTCCCGACTTATCTGCGAAGATCGAAGGGCCTCTGCTCGCAGGGTAATGAGATTAACATTATTAAACAAGAAGTTAAATTGTTTCTAAATTAATAAAAAAGACTGCTTACCTAATGTGTGGGGCAAACAGTGCTCACGCCATATCTGCTGAAAGATGCATGACTTATAATAGTGTGAACTTTCGGGCTGTTTGTTTGCCAACCAAAAGCTTCTCACGGCCGCCATCTTCAAACAGTTGATAGGTCATGTAGGGGGTCATGAAAATTAGCCATCTCCAGTCCTCAGGCGGGAGGGGAGGGGTACTCCCAGAAAATTTGGGTGGGGATGTGCGGCCTGCTTCCTGAAACCCTTACCCTATTTCAGACCAAAATCTGCGATTTTCCCTTCCCTATTTCAGACCTGAGCAAAAATTAGACGTACACGGTTGACGTAAACATAATTGAAAGGTGTGTAAAGAATCGCTAAAACGCGAGAGGCGAAGCCGAGATGAGAATGGGGAGGAGGCGTTTGAAATACCGCTTTAACCTGCCCGTAAACCCTGGGTTTTTAAATAGTCCGCACACCAGAGTGAGGGAAAAACGGATTGGTCGAGAGAGATAGACGCGTCAATCAAATGTTGGCTGATCCCTCGCATACTTCCCAAGGGACACTTTGCTTTGTATATGACAAACCATTTGTAAAAACCGTACTGCAAGTATCAATTTCATTTCCAGTGAAACTGAAGTAGATTTCCCTACCCTTTCATAAACTTGGAGTCGTGAAATCCCTGCCTTTCATATACCTGAAGCGTGAAAAAGGTATGAAGAATGACGTGTACCTAAAAATAAGGGAAAATAAAATGGTTTCAGTTTCTTAGAAGTATCAGCCTTGCTTTTGTATTTAAATATTCAGTTTCTTCGCATGCTGGGTGTTTACTTGTCGACTGCAGACGTCGTTGAAGTCTTATAGCAAGTCACTCCGCTGATCGAAATAACTCAGTGTATGCATCAGAAACATTCGAGGTAAGCTCAACAATAACAGGGTTATAGAATAGTCCTTGAAAAATGATAGGTCTCGGCAAATTTTCTGCGAGTCTCGGAATCTCGGGCTCGTAAAAAGTAAAGAGGTTTTCGGAATCTCATATTCTCGCAGTCTCGCAAGCCAAGCGAAAGTTTAGTCTGAAATAACCGCCCTGAAACAACAACAAAACAAAGAAGTCAAAGAATAATTGCGATGAACGGGGCTTGAAATTCTGCTCGTTAATTGACGTATCGTTCTTTCTGGCAGTAAAAATCACGTATTATCCTCAAAACTGATTCTTTTCGGGCAAATTGCTTTCAAACAGAGCAAACGGAATTGTATAAAGCTTTCACTGCAAATTTTTCTGGTAGGTCAACATGGAAAATGGGGCTTGTTGCCAGAATTCCCGGATTACAACGCCAGTTTACCAAAGACACAGTTTTGCTTCTGGTAGCTTGTGGTCCTTGGATTATTTCAATATTCAAACCAAACCCGTAAGTGAAACGTAGCCTAAAAGATTCGCAATGTGGAAATCATAGCCCCTGAGGTTACGGCGGAAAGGTCGTAATTGCTGTTTTGGCAGTCAAAAAAGTCAGCTAGCATTTTTGGAAAGAAGTAGTTCCCTAGAAAGTTCGTGGAAAGTTCATTTCAGCTAGCATTGTCTCGAAGGAAGATTTGTTTCCGAAAATTTTCAGGGAATTAAAATTTCAGCTAAGGAATCCGAATGGATCAAGTTCTTCTAGCTAACGCGGTGGATAGTAGTTAGATCGCCAAGGGAAGTTTCTCTTCTCCAGATAGAGCTTAATAATGAGAATAAAAAGCTATATGACGGCCATTACAAATATTACACGAAGATTTTAGATCAACTTAACATATTTTCTCTTACGCTCCTTCGATTTCTTCTTCCATCGGGATTATTCTTCACTTGATTTCATTTCCGCAGTTCATATATGATTTAATTCATATATCATTCACACTCATTTCTTTCACGGGAACATATGAACCCACAATTGACCTGCTCCCAACGTCAGTGGCTTCATAGCTCAGTTGGTTAGAGCATCGCACCGGAATCGCGAGGTCACGGGTTCAAACCCCGTTGAAGTCCTGAATTTTTTTCAGACTTCTTTTCGCAATTGCATAAATTGCGTTCATAACTGCGAGGATCATTCTTCACTTGATTTCATTTCCGCAGTTCATATATGATTTAATTCATATATCATTCACACTTTCTAACTTTTGTCGGGTAATGTTTAACCCCACTGAGATCAACCTCAAAAGTGTAATAAATGGCAACAAAAAAAACCATCTACTGTAGACCGTAATGTTGCCCATTTGGAGATCCACTAATTTGCCAAATTCCTTACATATATTATTTGATATTTTCCATTTTTTACCGTCACCCTCAACCTTCGACCCTCACCCCCACCCACGACTTTTACCCTCGGCCCCTCGACATTTAGCTACACTCTCCCTCACCCTCACCCGCGATTTTTACCCTCGACATTAAATGTGCGAGAGCTGTGAAATCAGAGTTAAATCACCCACTCCCAGTTTAGATCAACCTTCTGAAACAAACTTAGAAGCCACACTGTTCATTTCATTTTCTATGGTAACCTGCATTTGCATCAACTTATACTGTTTGTAATTATGACGTGATAAATTGTCCTTTCCGTTTCTTGCATAGCAGATACCAGATTTTCACTTTTTAAGGAGAGAAGCTTTAAAGCAAGTTACTCTTATCTTTTCTTTGACAACTTCTCAATTATTTCGTAATCTTCATAATGTACTAATTCTGCGTGTAACATGTAATCAATTAGTTTCGCTTTAATTTCTTGTTTTCAGTTTTCAAGGCGAGGAACTTTAAAGCAGATCATTCCAGTAACCTCCAACAAATGCCGTAAATTCGTCGAAAATACAACATAACAAGAAAATTGTTAAAACACAACGTAGACTATAACATCGTTTTCTTAGGAAACAGGACGGCAATTGCATTGCTTTCAGTTTCTTGCAATCCAGGGCTAGAGCCGAATTCCGAATTTATGAATTTTTTTAAGAATGATCAAATATATTGTGTCTTCTTTTTTGATCTTTGAGGATGAGTTTAAAATTTAGATCAAATTTGTGAAACAAACTTAGAAGTCACACCGTTCCTGAGTTTCATATTCTTTTGTAACCTGTGTGTCCATCATATACTGTTTGTAACTATGACGTGCTCAATTGTCTTTTCAGTTTCTTGTAGAGCACGTACCAGAAAAACTGTTCCACTTTCCAAGGTTACAAGCTGTAAAACATGTTACTTTTACCCTTTTCCTCGGCAATCTGTCAATCATTAATCTTCATAGTCAGGCCTTAGAGGCATTGCAGAAGAGAGCAGGTAGAAGTGTTGCCAAAACGTCTCGCAGTAGCCCTGCAATGGACATTCTCAAGTGGCCGGCGCTTGCAGAAAGACGTCGTGAACATGTTTTTCAGCTGGTAAAGAAGTGCATTGAAGGGCGTTGCCCTCAATATTTTGATGGCTACTTTACTTTTAACAACAAGATTCACTCGCACGCGACTAGACAACGTGATCTGCTTCATGACTACCTGCCGTAAGAACTGAAGTCGCCAAGAGATCGTTTTATTTTTATGGATGCGTAGTTTTTAATGATATTTCCTTATGTCTTAAGAGTTAATGTATCAATCTATATATGGTTCATTGTAGTTATTAATACATTTTATATAGTTTTTATAGTTTACTCATATTGTAATTAGTTTGATTATATTGACGTTGTTGTACTTTTTATAAAATATTTTCCATGTAAATAGTGTATTTTAGTGCTCAGGGCTCCTGTTGATAGCAGGTTGCTTTTAGCTCCTGAAGGGACTACCCTGAGCTTTATAACTAAATAAAGGTGTCTGTCTGTCTGTCTGTCTGACCATTTGCGGCGTGCAACGTTGTAAGATGTGATCAATTAGTTTCGCTTTCTTGATTTTGAATTTTCAAGGCGAGAAGCTTGAAAGCAGACCATTCCGATAACAAACCACTAACAAACGTGAACTGTTCGTCGAAAGTGCGAGGTAAGTCTCTCTATAGCATAAAATTGTTTTAACATAATTGCATAGGACTGTAACATCTTTATTGTAGAGAACAATATGACCTGAGGGACATTCTGAAAGGCGCATCTAAAATGGTACTTTATCTTTTTTCCACAGAATTTCACCATTCAGTTTTGAGCCAACCTTTTCTTTCACTGATTTCTAAAACATTCTTATAGGGCGAAATAACCTCGATCGGTCAACTTTTATTCAAAGAGAAGCAATAATCGGCTTTCCATCAGATGATGTCCAGGAAATTTTTACAGCTTTTACAGATCCAAACGGACTATGTTATAATAGGTTGCTATAACAAAGAATGGACGTCACTCAACCTACGTTGACTTGGGTTTGGTGGCCAAACCATGAAAAACATGATGCGGTTCCCGTTAAAGCCCACATTTCACCCTTGCTCATCACAGAGTCTCCAGTAGCTCAGTGGCTGAGCGTCCATCTATATCGCGGAGGGTCGTAGGTTCAAATCCCATCTGGAACTCGGATTTATTTCGAGTTTCCATTTAGGGTTTCATGCACTTTTTCTATCATGTTGTATTTATTATTTCGCTCACTTTGGAGGTAAATTATTATTATTATTATTATTATTATTATTATTATTATTAACACAACCTTTGTGAACAGCGAAGAAGTGGAAAAACCCCTAACCGAATGCAAAATACAGTTGATTACTTGTATTTAAAAGCTCATTAATAATTTGTGAAGGAAATACAAAAGAAATTAATTTTTAATTAGTGTCTTTATTCCTGATAAAGACACGGCTAAATTTTACATCCGATTTTCTAGGCCAAAATAACCCTAAATCTAAACTTTAGTGTTAGAATGGATAGATGTACAGTAAAGCTTTTTAAGCCGTTCAATAAATTCGCAATTCGTGTTTTATCAAATCCTAAAACACTCTGCTGCGCCTCGTGTTTTAAACTTGATAAAACACTCCTGCTCATTTATTAAACATTACATAACTGGTCCCTTGGCGATTATGCAATCGCGGTTACGCAACCAATTAAGCAATAGACCACAAGTTTCTATGGTTTATAGGCTGATAAACCACGCGGGATGTTGGAAGAACACTCGAAGAATTCGTAAATCACGAGCTGCAGGCGAGTGATCTACGGATTCTTCGAGTGTTCTTCCAACATCCCAAGTGGTTTATCAGCCTATAAACCATAGAAACTTGTGGTCTATTGCTTTTATATAATAATTCAGAAGACGGGCACGGGCACAATAAACCGTAGCTGATTGACCAATCAGATTTGGTTATTATATAATTACCGCTGAGATTCAAACATTGAAATGACTGAAATCATTATTTCATTAACAAAATGAACATTTTTTCATGGATATTTTGTCAATATCCCCGGCACATTATCAGCGTTTTTTTTTTTTTTGTCAATATATGATCGTTTAATTAGTTTGCTCTTTTGACTTTTAAGTCTTTAAACCAGTCAACAGATTGTTCCTGGCTTCAATGAAGAAATATACAAACAGCATTAGTGAATATGTGAATGATCATCGCAGTTATGAACACTACTTAAGAAGTAGCGAAAATAAAGCCTGAAAAAAAATTCAGGCTTTTTCATATATTCATAGTCAAGTTGAATTAGTGTGCGAAACCGCACAAGCGAAAACTCGGTGTGATGATTTCAGTTTTCTCATCGGGCAGGTTAATTGGACAAACTATAACTTGTCGAACTTGTCAAAGAAGCGGCTTCTTTGGTTCGATACACAACAATTAAAACCTCCAACGACCCTCGTCGTAGTGATCACGACACACAACAGTGGCCGTTTTTATGCTAGAGACGTTAAAGACAGACAGTGACTAACGTCTTCTGTTAAGTGCTTTGCGAGAGGCCATCATGACATTTTGGATTCCTTGCTATCCGGGACACTTGGTGTGACAACGTATGGTTCGGACTTGATACAATGTTGATATCGTGAAACGCGTCATTGTGCAATTTATTTGCTTTGGCACTGAAGCTGTTGTCATTTAAACTTGCTACACCACGTTGACGAGTCCCAAGAAGGACGAAACAGCAGTCCACGGTTGCAACCCTACTTTATTGAGTTTCGGTCATGTTGGTGTCTCGCAAAGTCAACTTTTCACGTTGCATCAGTCTTGCTTTTGTGATCTTACACAATAGGGACCTTAAGCAACGACGACGGCGACGGCAACGAAAACGTCACTTCAGTTTCTGTAACTCTTTCGCGATTATTCCACTTTGTTGAGCTTGGAAAATGCTACCCTGGCTCCAGAGGCCCGTTGAAAAAAATAAATATCCCTGAAAAGCCAAAATAGAACGCGAGAGACGGGCCTCTGGTCGCACGAGCAGAGATATTCATTTCCACAGGACAGAATTTGTCCTAGTCCGCTGATTGGTTCTTCAAATAAACAACAACTATGATTGGCTTAGAAAAAGCGTGGTTTCCCAGCCGACAAAACGGTTTCGATGTTGAATAGAAAGCAAGTGTAAGCATCGATATGGCGGCTGCTATCGGCGATCGTGGATTCTTTTGTGCGTTTCGAAATGCTGTTCAGGTCGCTTTGGAGTCTAAATTTTCCGATATTGTTGCATTAAAACCAGTGCAAGAAGAAGCGTTGTTGGCTTTCCTGAAACGGAAGGATGTGTTGGCCGTTTTACCGACGAGTTGTGGAAAATCCTTGATCTTTCAACTTGTTCCAGCAATTTGTGCCAACCTACATGATCAAGGCTTTGACTACCCAAAGAATGCAGTTCTTTTGGTGATCTGTCCACTCACTGCCCTTATTGACTCACATATTCAAGAGCTTGCCGATCGCGGAATTGCAGCCTGCTCTCTTGGTGATGACAGCGAAGATGCATCACCTTGTTTACAAACGGGAAATCCCAGAACAGCGGATAATCGCGCCGCAATGTTTTGCTTCTTCGCATTTTCGTCTTGAAATAAGTTAAGCTTCCCGTAGCCATAAATGATCAAACTTATGTTGCAAACTCTGCAAAAATCGTCGAAGGATCAGCGAACAATTTTTACCGGAGTCACAACCTTCCTCGACATTTTTCCACACACAGAGAAGTTTTTCACGGTTCGCTACACGTGCGATTATTTTTAGCGATCGATTCGCTTCACGTGCGATTGTTTTTAGCGATCGGATGTCAGAAATGTCAAAAATGATAACAGCCAGACACGGTCTCCCCGCCCATCGAAAACCGGTTTGGTGGGATATCTGATGCACGAAAAACGCACGGAAATGAGGTTCAGCATTCGTGCGACCAGAGGTTATTTTTTTCCTCTCGGCGCTTCGCGACTCGTTGATGCGAATTCCCTCCTTCAAACGAAAAAAATAACCTCTGGCACCCAGGGTAGGAAAATGCTGGCGAACTGTCCAAGAACTAAATTGCAAAGAACGACGTCAAAGTAAGGAAAAAGAAAGAAAAAATTGTCGTCATGCGCTCACGTTCTCAAGAAAACCTAAAATTTGGTCATTTCACGTTGTTGTTTTGCAGAGGACGGCAAAGAAATGTACCAAAATGTGAAACGCACGTGCAGAGCCATTGTTTTTGCTCATTAAGCCTATTGTTTTTGACGTTCTCACTGCCGTTGCCGTCCTCGTTGCTTAAGGTCCCTAATGTAACCCGGAACAAAAACCTTTACTCATGCGCTCACTGCGCATGAGTAATAAGTTACGTTATTAGAGTAGCCAAATGGGTGATACACTTTTGATAAACATTTCTGTAAATTTCCTTTGTGAATTACCATGGGTGCCAGAGGTTTTATTTTCTTTCGCGATCAGCAGTTAACCAACTAACTCCGGCGAACGGCTAAACGAGGGTCTGGATGACAAATGGCCAAAAAAGCAACTGACAACTGACAAATAGCCGGAAATTTAACTGACAACTGGCAAAAGGCTATTGGTTTGAAATTCATTGTTGATAGCCTTATTTGGCTAAAAAAAAAATATGACGTTAACCAGGAGCCCATCACTAGGAGCGTACAACTCCAATACTAAGCCTATGTCACGGCATTTTCACAAAACGATCTATTTTTAGACTATCTTTTCCCGCAAAAAAGGGCAACGAGGACGGCGACGGCAACGAGAGCGCCACAAAACAATAGGTTTAATGAGCGAAAACAAAGGCTCTGTACATACAGATACTTGTGGCACATGCAACGACTTGTGATTGGTCATCGGGACTTCTGTGGGAGTCTGATATTGGGGGGAAATTCAATCTAAAAATAAAATGGTCTGTGAAAACGCCGTGACAGGAATATAGGGCAGTTGTTCGCTCCTGGTGATGGGCTCCTGCGTTAACCTTTTTTCCTTCAGTATTCATTCGTTTAGGATCGCTTTTAGATCGGAACCATTACGTTGAGTTTCTAATAAATCTGTTAAAAATTAACCATGTAAAATTTGAGACGTTTAACGCTAAGATATCTGTAACGTGATCTTCAATTGAAGGCCACGCGTATCAGGCCATAAATCTATAACGGGCCTGAAGGGGAAACGAAATGGCTGCTGGTGCCGTTATTAAAGCTATCGTTGGCTTTATAACGTACTTGTAAAGCGATAAACTCATACGAGACTGACGAACGCAATTCATTTAATGCAGTAAAACGCTTCGTCGACTACATGTGTTTACAGAACAGAACGCGGGAACACATTCGGGAACTTTGTACCACTTGCATGAGTCCCTGAGGGACTGGGACTAACGTCGTCACATCTCCCTTGTTATGACAAAATATAATAAATAAATAAAATACAAAACAAAAACAATAAAAAAGAAACAAACGACAACAAGCTAACAGAAAGAAAAAACGAAATCCAACAACAGTCTCCTTGCAATAACTGACATAATAAGATAATCGAGACCCACAAGACTAAGTGTAAGAAATGTTCACTGTTCAGTTATCCTTTAAGTTTCTTAGACACTGAAATCGTTGAGGTAGGCTGGTCTCCGAACTGTTCTGCCGCTCCTGGTAGTAAGAGGAACAGGAGTATTCGAAGAGGCCGGCTGGGCGTCCAGTCGTGAAAACTCTGCTGTCTCTGACGCATCGGGCTTCTACACTGCTGGAGATGCAGTAGGTACCACTGCTGTGTCCTCTGTAAGGTCTAACGAGGTTTCGTGGTTCAGGTCTGTTTCTTTTGCTTGCACTGTCTCATCATCTGAGATGGGTTGGTAACTTTCGGGCACTTTGTAAAGATGAGAGCGGTTGCGGCGATAGACCCTTCCATCTTCTGTGCGGAACTTGTAGGATCGTACCGCCGCGTGATCCTCCACTTGAGCCTTAAACCATTTAGACTGACCTGGCAAAGGTAGGACCCGTACCACATCTCCTCTCGTTAATGGGTGTAAGACCTTAGCTCCTCGGTCATAGTAAACAGCTTGCTTATGTTTCCTACTTTGTAATTTCTTCGCCACATTGGGCACAACTTTTGGCTGAAGCAGCTGATCAGTCACGGGGAGAAAAGAGCAAGTCCTTCGAGAGAGAAGACGCTGTGCGGGGAACTATCCATTCCTTCTGATGGCGTGTTCCTAAAATCCAGTAGAGACAGGTGTGAGTCATGGCCCGCATCTGCAGCTTTCTTTGAGATAGCCTTGGCTGTCTTAACACTGTTCTCCGCCTTTCCATTGGACTGTGGATATCGAGGTGACGTTTTGATGCGTTCAAACTGGAAATCTTTTGCGAAGCTTTGAAATTCAGCACAATCAAACTCTGGCCCATTGTCCGTAGTGAGCTTATCCGGCAGTCCATATCTTGCGAAATGACGCTTCAACTTACTAACAATGTCTTTGCAGGTTTTGGAGCTCAACACATCCAGCTCAAAAAAATTAGAGTAGCGATCAGTGGTAACCAGGTAGTCAGTACCATCCAGTTCAAAAAGGTCTGCCGAGATGCTCTGCCAGGGTCTTGTTGGTATTTCATGGCATACCAGCGGTTCTTTCTGTTGTGCCGGCTTGTAACTGTTACAGATGCTGCATCTTGAGATGAACTCTGGAATCTGCTTGTACATCCCTGGCCAATAGAAAGCTTCTCTAGCCCTCCGAAGACAAACTTGGATACCCAGGTGGCTTGAGTGTATTTTATCAATAATGTACTGTCTCAGACTACGTGGTACCACAATCCTTTCACCCTTGAACACAACACCATCCTGGACTGATAGTTCCTCCTTGAAGTTAAAATAATCATGCAAAGAGGGGGGTACAGATGCCAAACTCTCCGACCAGCCCTGCTTAATGACGGTGGTTAACAACTCAAGTTCTGCATCACTTTCAGTGGCAACTTTTATTTCTGACAGAGCTGTTTGACGAATTGGCGCAAACTCTGCCATGTTCACATACTCGGCCTCCACTTCGGTTGGTGACCTTCTGTCAGTAACACCCCACACATCTTCTTGGACGTCTTCATCCTGACAGGTTGAAGGGAGGTAAGCTCTGCTAAGTGGATCTGCAATATGCATATCGGCGCCCATACTGTATGTTGCCTCTAAGGCAAAGTTCTGTAACCGCAGTAACATTCTTTGCAGCCTTTTCGGTGCACTCAGCAGACGCTTCTTCATTATGAATTCGAGGGGTTTGTGGTCAGTTTGGATGAAGACCTTTCTTCCATAGACATAGCTTACAAATCTTTCAACACCGAAGACAATTGATAACAATTCTTTCTCGATCTGGGCGTAATTAACTTCACTGACAGTGAGGGCTCTAGGTGCATAGGCCACTGGATGGCCCTCCTGAAGTAAGCATGCTCCAAGACCACCCAGGGATGCATCACATTGAAGCACAGGCTCCTTCTCCGAATCAAAAAACTTGAGCACTGGCGCTTTCACTGGCGCCTTTCTCTAGGCACTTTCCATGGACTTCCTTCTTCCAAACAAATTCGTTTTCCTTCTTGACTAGATCTCTCAACGGATTGACCAAGTCGGCGAGGTCAGGGGCAAATGTTTGCAGATAAGTCACCATGCCAAGTACTCTCTGGACACCTTGCTTGTCTGTAGGGGCTGGCATGTCGTCAATGGCCCTTAGCTTACTTGGATCAGCGCGTAGACTCTCTGAAGATACAGCGTGACCAATGTAGGTGACTTCCTTCTGTCTGAACTGCATCGTATCTGCATTTAACTTGATTCCCTTGTGCTGGCATCGGGTGAGCACCTCTCTCAGATTGCGGTCGTGATGTTTAAGGGCTTCCTCATCTGTGTCACCTTTTCCAAAGACAAGGATGTCGTCTGCTATGACCTTCTGTCCTGGTAGCCCTTCAAGTGCTCAATCAATTCTCCTCTGAAATTCCTCCGGAGCTGGAGATAATCCAAACGGCATTCGAAGCCAGCGATATCTTCCCCAAGGTGTTCCAAAAGTGGTTGCAAGACTGCTCTGCTCCTCTAACTAGATATGCCAAGACCCATTTTTGGCATCTAATACTGTGAAGACACGAGCCTTAGATAATAGGGGAAGGACATTATCTATTGTAGGCAGGGGATAATTGTTTCTGTGAAGCGCTTGATTCAGTGGCTTTGAGTCAATGCAGAGTCTGACTTTACCATTCTTCTTTGTTGTCGCTACAATTGCTGAGATCCAATCAGTGGGCGTATCAACTCTCTGAATCACTCCAATGTTTGACAGCCTGCCCAGTTCTTTCTTAAGTGGCTCTTTCAGGGCAATTGGTACCCTTCTCGTTGGCAGCTGAACTGGTTGTACATTAGTGTCAATCTCCAGATGGAGTTCTCCTTCCAGTTTTCCCTCCCCTGAGAACAAATCTTTGTACTGAGACAGGCAATCCTCCTTTGTGAAAGCTTCACTTTCAACATGGCAGTTCATAGCAAGTATATTCTGTTTGTTAATGGTCAGCAGATGTAGTTGCTCACTAGCTCTCAAACCAAGAATGGACTTGCACGTGCCGTCAACAATAAGAAACTCAATGCTGTACTTTTTTCTGTTCTTTGGGTTGATTACCCTGAAACGTTTCTTGCCCAGAGGTTTAACTTCTGACTGGTTATACATAACCCGAGTCACTGATGTTTTCTCCAGGTCATCTAGTCCGTTCTCTCCAAATAGGTTCTCTACTGTTTTGCTGGCCATGATGTTTACTGTTGATCCACTATCCCGCTGGAACTTCTCTTCCTGTCCGTTAACAAGTAGAATGGCAAAGACTTGGTTTCTGCTGCCGGTTGAGGCGACAGCATTGAGCTGTTCCTCAACTGCAATCACTGCTACATACTCTTCATCTTCAGATTCGCACCCCATGGACAAGACTTTTTTCTTAGATTCATGACAGCAAACAGCAAACTGGTTAGGCTTACCACAGTTCTTACACGAGTTTGGCCAAGCAGGGCAGTTTTTTTAGCAAAAGGGTGCTGTCTGACACAAAACTTGCAGACCATCCTTTGGCCTTTTGCCTCATTTGGGCTGCTGGCTGGTAGACTAGTTTTGTTTTTCACAGTAGGTGTCTTCTTCTCCTCCTTCACATAGCGCACATCTTCCTGATTCATGACCTTAAGTTGTCGAGCTGAAGTCTAAGAAGATCTGAAGATATCTAAACATTGACTTAAGGCGGTGAGTTTACTTGCCTGGAGGAGTTTCCTGCGAGCTGAGTTATCACTAATTCCAACCACCATTCTATCACAAATAAGCGAGTCGGTGAGGGAACCATAATTACAAGTCTTGGCGAGCTTCCTTAGTGCTCTGACATAGGCATCAACTGATTCACCTGTCTCCTGGTCCCTGCGGTTGAAGACATATCTCTCGTAAGTCTCATTGCATTCACCAATGCAATAGTTCTTCATCTTTTCGAGGATGATCTTTGGATCCTTTCTTTCGTCTTCGGTGTCGAATTCCATTGCATCGATAATATCCAACGCATCTGGGCCTATACAGGTGAGCAAGGTTGCGGTTCTCCGTTCCTTGTTCCTGTTCTGATTTTCCAAGTCTATGAGTTGAGCAGCGATCTCATAATTCGACCATGCACGTCTGAAGCGTTGCCACTTAACCTTGTAGGCCCGGCCAGGGGTTTTGGGTGTACGGTATCTAGGGCAATTTTAATTCAGGTATATGGTATTTTTATGTTACTTTTCGGGTATAAAGCATCTTGTTCTTCCTGAATTTTAGGTATACGGTATACAGCCATGAATTAAATGCTTCAAGATAATTTTGGGTATTAAGTATCGCACGTTTTACAATTTTAAGGTATATCGGTATCTTATGGGGAAAAAAACTGGGTATAATGGTATCCCACTATCCCCCCTGGCCGGGCATGACCTTGAGATTTCCACCACTTAATTCTAGCTTTTCCGGAAGCGGTATATTTACAGGCACAGTGATCACAGTGGGGTGAGTACCCGGCAGATTCTGAGCAGAGGTAGTGCTTTCTACTTCTTCCGGAGGTGGCATATTCAATCCACACGACAACAGCACCGAAACGATACACAGAAGGACAGCAAAATTGGCTTTACATAACTCACCAAATCTGCTCCAGTCAGGAGGACGAGCGACAGAATTCAGCACAGTTTCTTCTGACACCATATAACTTACTTGAAAAGCGATAAACTCATACGAGACTGAAGAACGCACTTCATTTAATGCAGTAAAACGTTTCGTCGACTACATGTCTTTACAGAACAGAACGCGGAAATACATCCGGGAACTTTGTACCACTTGCATGAGCCCCTCAGGGACTGGGACTAACATCGTTACAGGCTTCTATCGTCTTGATTCCGATGCAACATAAATAAGGATATGTAGACGGTAGAGTCTTTGAAGAAGTATCTGGTGGCATTTCTAGGCTTGAAAGACCTGCCAACAAAATATGGCCTTGGCAATCATTACAGTTAACTCGTTTCATTTACCACCGGTTGATTGTTCAGTACAACAGCACAATAGAGTGTTGTGTGCGGATAATGCTCAAAGAGGTAGCATGCAAGTGACATTAGACTACAGGCTGGTATTGCTGGCGCTTGATTGCCACTTGTCAACTACCCAATTGGCATTTCAAGTGCCGGTTCTGTTGATCTTCTAAGGCAGCAGGTTTACTTCTTAGCTGTTCAGTTGGTGTTGCTGGTGGTCTGTACGTATGTCAGCCTCAGTCTCATCCTTGAAGTTGATTTGATTTGAAAAACAACTCGGAAACGTGTAATGAAATCAAGATGCTCTGTGGATTTGAAAACGCAATTGTTTTCGTTGGCTTAGGAGCTCGAAAGGTCAAGTTTTTTTATCCGCCTTAGATAAAACAGTTAAGACTTTGGTCGGTTCTGGAGAGGAGGGAACAAGTGACAGAACCGATCAAACATGTTCATTTCAGTCAGGTTCGCGGGATTTGTTCATTGGATAAGACAATTCTTGCAGCAGGCACTATCAAACTTTAGTGTAAATTTACTAGTGTTCTATCACGAATGCCGTACTCTGATTGGCTACGCTACTCGCTATCTATTCTGTGATAGATAGTGAGTAACGATTGTCAACGAAATGGCGGCTGCTTCTTCGGGTTTTCGAAGTGTCTGTGAGGAGGAATTAGATAATTTACTTGTTTAGTTTTGAACGACTAGTAAATTTATACTAAAACAATTAGATTATTCGCTCTCGATTTCTATGCGTGATAGCTGATTCGGGCTGCGCCCTCATCAGCTATCACGCGATAGAAATCTCGAGCTCATAATCTAATTGTTAAATAGTTTCTGGACTGAGCTGATATACTCAACTCGATTGGTTTTTCAGTTATTTTCAGTAAATCTTACCTTTCCTGTATTATTAGATTATGCTGTAAATTAAGTTCAACTATTACTTGGTAATAAAGCTGATGTTGTTGTTGTTGTTGTTGTTGTTGTTGAGTGGTACTGTGTCATTCTTGAGTGTACTGGGACTCCTCTATCACAGTTTATCCACGCTCAAAGCACCGAGAAAACTAACACAAGTGTCTCTTCAAGATGCTGTAAACAACGTTTCGTGTGTACATGAACACATCAAGAGAGAGAACAGTTTCTGAAGTGAAACGAAGGCTTAGCATGAAAGAAACCACAGCGAGAATCTTCACGCAGTGTTAAGCATTATACTTTTTTTACTACCTTGCTGACTCTCAAGATTTTGGGACCATCTCCAGGGAGTCTTTGAAGACAGTAACAAACTGGGGGACAAAGTGTTTCACCTGCGAAAAGCCATATTATCCTCTGCCGCAGACCAACGTGGATTTTGCTAGCATAGAGTTCATACAACCTCTTCCGTCTGCAGACATCAGTGCTGAGACTGAAACGGCTATGAAAGAATTCGTTGAGAACTATCGTCCTAATTGTCCGAGGTGAAACCACAAAGGACAAGGCAGGGACGAGCCCTACCGCCAGCAGTTTACGCTGACCAATCCGGCTGCAGATCGCACTGAAGTGGACTAAGAGAGGACAAGACTAAGACGAGTTGGCACCTCAACATGTGACACAACTCATGAGTTTCTTGTAACACATTGAGATGCTTGTTATGTAGGATGACGAAACAGGAGAAATCAAAGAAATTTAAGAAAATAAGGGTTCTGCATTTAATAATATGTATTTTGTTCTAAAAATGGGCCAACCAGGAATGTTTTCAGGGCTTCAATTAATAATTAACAGCCACTTAACTGACAACTGACAAATGCCTCAAAATTTAACTGACAACTGGCAAATAAACGAGATTTTAACTGACAACTGACATTTGCACACCCCCCCCCCCCCATCCAGACCCTCCCGAACGGCAACGTCCCTCGTCACCTACGACCGCTCAGTACCGCGATACCGCGGTTTCGCCGCTCACAGAGATCAAGTCAAAAAAAAAGAAACCCTCCGGTACTTAGGATATTTCATAATAAACTTCATCACTTTACACATTATTATTTTGCCTTAAAAGGGCGCCGGAACAGACTGCCATGGACCGCCTAGAAATCGTTGTCAATGTTCTTCCCATTGGTATAGTGATTGCAACTTTACTTCTCAATACCAATCGTATTCCTAGAGCCATTGAGCTGTTAAAGGAATGCTTGTTTGTAGGCAGCAGCATGTGTAAAGCCATGGGAAGAGAAAATGCCAACTTTGTCAGAGAAATGCATCTGTATGTCTGTAGTACAATGTTTCGTGCTTACGAGCTTATCAGTGACCACACAAGTGCAATAGAATGGGCCAGAAAGACGCTGGTCTTATTGCATGAGAGTGGTGAAAGGTACCAAGAGGGAAGATTAAGCTTTATGCTGGGGCAGCTTTATCAGCGGCAAAGTAAATATGAAAACGCAAAAGAATTTTATATGAATGCACTCCGCATCACGACAGAAACTCACGATAAGCAATTGGAAGGATATTGTTACGAACACCTAGGAAGTGTCTTTGAGTCTCTTAGTAAATATGATATGGCTAAAAAATATCTTCAGAAAGCACTTAAAATTTACATTAAAATTGGAGACAAACAAGGTGAAGCAGCATGTCACGAAGACCTGGGGACTGTCTTTCGGTCCCTCTGTAAATATGACAAGGCTGAACAATGTTACCAGAAAGCACTTCAAATCAACATTGAAATTGGAGACAAACAAGGTGAAGCAGCAGGTTACGGAGGCCTAGGAAATGTCTTTGAAAGTCTCGGTAAATATGACAAGGCTGAAAAATATCTTCAGAGAGCACTTAAAATGCACATTGAAACTGGAGACAAAGAAGGCGAAGCAACACGTTACGCAGACCTGGGAACTGTCTTTAAGTTTCTCGCTAAATATGACAAGGCTGAAGAATATCTGCAGAAAGCACTTCAAATCTTCATTGAAATTGAACACAAAAAAGGTGAAGCAGGAAGTTACGCAAACCTGGGAACTGTCTTTGAATCTCTCGCTAAATATGACAAGGCTGAAGAATATCTGCAGAAAGCAATTCAAATCCACGTTGAAATTGGAGACAAACAAGGTGAAGCAAGAAGTTACACAAACCTGGGAAGTGTCTTCAACTTTCTTGCTAAATATGACAAGGCTGAAGAATATCTGCAGAAAGCACTTAAAATCCACATTGAAATTGGAGACAAACACGGTGAAGCAGCCAGTTACGGAAACCTTGGAACGGTCGTTTCGACCCTCGGGAAATATGACAAGGCTGAAGAATATGGCCAAAAAGCACTTGAAATCCACATTGAAACTGGAGACAAACCAGGTGAAGCAATAGCTTACGGAAAACTAGGAAGTCTTTTTAGGTCTCTCGGGAAACATGACAAAGCTGAAGAATATCTTCACAAATCACTTAAAATCAAAGTTGAAACTGGAAACAAACAAGGTGAAGCAACAGATTACGGAGAGCTGGGAACTGTCTTTAAAAGTCTCGGTAAATATGACAAGGCTGAAAAATATATTCAGAGAGCACTTAAAATCCACATTGAAATTGGAAACAAACGCGGTGAAGCAACTAGTTACGGAAACCTAGGAAATGTTTTTAACTCTCTCGGGAAACATGACGAAGCTGAAGAATATCTTCAGAGAGCACTTAAAATCAGCGTTGAAATTGGAGACAAACGAGGTGAAGCAACAGTTTACGGGAACCTTGGAAGTGTGTATGCTTCTCTCGGCGAATATTGCAAGGCCAAAGCATTTTTTGAGAAGGCTCTTTCTCTGGCTTACAAGACAGGTGACATTGGAGTGCAGTTTAACAGCCACCTAAACCTTGCACGGCTGACTTTGGACTCCACTGGAAACCTAAATGAATATTTATCTTCTCTTATCAAAACCATCGAAAAGTCCGAGGAAATGCAAACTTTGTTAAAAGACCATGATGACTTTAAAATCTCTTCGTTAGATTTGCACGTTTCCCCCTATAAAGAGCTCAGTGTGTTATTTTCTCGTATTGGAAAATTTAATGAAGCACTCTACGTCACAGAACTCGCACGCGCCAGAGCCCTAGGAGACATGATGTCTGCTCAGTACTCTGTGGAACAAGAAATATCATTAGACCCACAGTCATGGGTTGGCATTGAAAGTATTATGAGAAACGAAATCGACTCCGCTTGTCTTTACGTCTCTTATCTCTGCGCTAAATGTTCAGAACATTTGTTTCTGTGGATTATTGAGGCAAACCAACCGGTAGTTATCCGACGAAAAAACGTCAATGACTGTTTTGATGGTAGTAATGGAGCGAGCAGAACTGTGGATGAAATGTTTAGTGACATATCCTTAAGAAATTTTCTTCCTTCGCTTACTCAAGAACACTGCGAAGATCGATCGCTGCGATTTCCTTCCAATAATGGTTGCTTGGCACTTATCCGTCCCTTAGAGGAAGATGAAGACGCAAACCAGTATTCTGAACCGCCGAATCTCACCCAGTGTTACCAAACGATCATTGATCCTGTAGTCGATTTACTTGACCAACCTGAGATCATCATTGTTCCTGAGGGTCCCTTGTTCAAACTACCATTTGCAGCGTTAAAGGACGAAAATGAGAAGTATTTATCCGAGTCTTTTAGGATCCGCGTTGCGCCTTCCCTGACGACTCTAAAGCTCATCCACGACAGTCCAGCTGATTATCACAGCCAGACGGGTGCACTGATAGTCGGTGATCCCGAGGTTGGTATTGTGATCTACAAGGGAAACCCTGAACGGATCCGTCCATTACCTTGTGCAAGGGAAGAAGCAGAGATGATTGGACGTCTGCTGGACGTCAAGCCTCTTATTGGAGAGCACGCAACTAAGCAGGCAGTTCTAAGCAGCATACATTCAGTGGGTCTGATCCATTTTGCTGCACACGGTGACGCCGAACGAGGAGAAATCGCTCTTGCTCCTCTGCGACCCTTCAACGGTACTCCACAAGAAAAAGACTACCTACTGACAGTGGCTGAAATTGCACAAGTTCGTCTCAGAGCCAAACTTGTTGTCCTTAGCTGCTGTCACAGTGCAGAAGGAGAAATCCGATCAGAAGGAGTAGTTGGAATCGCTCGAGCCTTCTTGGGATCCGGTGCGCGTTCCGTGTTGGTGGCCCTGTGGGCTATAGACGACGAAGCAACAATGCAGTTCATGAGTCGTTTCTACGAGCACCTTGTTCGCGGGGAAAGTGCCAGTGAATCTCTTCACCAGGCCATGAAGTGGATGCGAAGTAACAGGTTTTCTAACGTGAGAAAGTGGGCGCCTTTTATGCTGATTGGGGATAACGTGACGTTTGATTTTTTAGGAAGTAAAGGTAGGTACAACAGCGTACTTGATGTAAGGAACACAAGATTGATAATTTAACTTGATGAAAAGCACATACACCTTCTTGTGATGTTCAGTGGTCTCGAGTCGAATCAGTAAAGGACAGCAACTAGACTACAAGTCTTCTAACTGAGGACAGTTCATTTGATTATTAAATATCGTTATCATCAAAGCTCTAGACTTTTAATTCAACTAAACTCCTGGGAAAAACCGACTGTATGGAATGAGATACCTTAAAAGTTAAGAAATCTTATCTAATCTCACTTTAAAAGGAAAATAAAAAGACACATTTTGACGTGTTAGCTTTAAGTGAGGCCCTATCCAAGGGGTGGGGAGGGGGTGGCTTTATGTCCTCCGTCTGAGTTTGAAACCCTTTCAAGTCACAATTTCGGAAGGTTCGCATGTCGCTGTTGGAATTTCTTCCAGAATCAGTGATATCTATCTCAGAGATGTTTAAGTCCGGAAAGTTTAAGGAAAATGTTTTCTCGTAATTCTGCCGTCACGCGGTTATGTTCTCTTTCTAAAATACAATATCTTCTGTCCGAATGCCAATCTCGTACCCAGAGTCCTTAGGCTCTTTGGCCAGCGGTTAGTCGCCAGGAGAGACTCTGGGATAATGACGAAACAAAATCAAATTTTTCGATGGGCTGGCCCATAACGGCTTCCATTCTTTTACTCCAGATTTTCTAGGAAAAAGGCGCTTCATTATCCCAGAGTCTCTCCGGGCGTCCAACCGCTGACCAAACAGCCCGAGGACTCTGGGTACGAGATTGCCCGAATACCTGCAAGTAGCTGTCTAATCTAAAAAAAAAAAAAACGCCGATAACGTTGTCCATTTTACTTTTCTCTTTGTCGCTGTCGTAATTTCATGCGGCAGTCTCGTCCTCGAGCGTCCTCGCTCCTTTATACTTCCTTTAAGTCTTCGTTTCAGAGCCGTGTCGCCTGTCGGAATTTTACCCTAACAGGGCCTCTTAAATGACTCTTATCTTAAAACCCAAAACATCATTCAAAAAGTCAAGGTTTTTTAAAATTATATTTTTAATCATTGTAGTCTTCCTCATATTTATATATTGTATTTCAGAGTATGAGTATCTCATGTTGTGTCCCAAAAGTACATTTTACGTCAATTTTAGTTCCATAGTAATCAGTTTATGTACCTGTGTTACTGAACCACCCGGCTCGATTAGCTCCGCTACACTCGGGTAGACAAATTGTGATATCCATTTACCAAATTATAAATAAAGTTGTAATTATTGTTGTTGTTGTTGTTGTCATCAGCGTAATTATCATCGCCATTAGACTAGGAAGTTAAAGAAACAAATCAAAATGTTGCTTCACATACAGCTTTACTTTTTCTCGAGGTACATTGCTGTCCTCTTAGGCAATGTGAGGTGGTAGGCTTCTTGTCCTCTTGCCGGCTAAAACCCTCCCTTTTCAGAATTTATCAAGAAAATTAAGAAGCTCAGATGAAGGTTAAAATGGCATTATCAAAATCCAACCGCCTTTTCTTTTTTTACACCTCATTACTAGAAAAAATACTGGCACTTTTTTCATTGGCTGCAGGACAGCACTAGTATCTCGTTAGAATTAATCAAAAGTACTGAGACAAATGGAAAATACTACCCGGAGTAATCAGAAAATACTCTGCTGTTTGCTTCTTAGGTACCTAACTGAGACTGAAGGGAAGCTGGTAAGGAGGCACTTTCCAAAGCAGAGTAAATCATCGGAGAAGTAAAGCATTACGGCGGACTCAACGTGACAAGGGGGAGGATAAAGATTTCAGTCAATGAACCTGATCAGTTTATATGCGGCTGCTTTTCTAGTTTACTGCTGTTTTTTCAGTCTTTTTTTCAGTCGTTTCTGCTGTGTTCTGTGAATAATGGTAACCAACGGGCACATGTTTCATCTGTTTGCATATATAATAGGTAGTTGGTATTTCATCGAAAAAAGTCGCTCGTCCAATAAACATGCACCTCGCCAAATAATCATCGCACACAGGAGCAAAGACACCAATGAGCGCGGACAAGAAATAAACACCGCAAAGAGTTGCTCCAGAGGAACAGTGAATCCAAGCTTGAAAATGCAAAATAGTTTGCTGTAGCACAAGAAGAGTAAAGTTTGCTTTAGAATTGACAGCTGCCAAGGAGATAGTGATGCTGATATTATTGTTTTATAAAATTATGTTCAAATCTTGCAAAAAAAAAAAATCCGAAACAGACAAAATTAAGAAAGAAACGTCTCCACGAAACACTAGTTCCGCAAAAAAACCCTCGAAATTTTAGTGAGCGCCGCGGCGTTTGCTTTTGTTGGAGTAAACAAATGTGTTCTCGTAAGACAATAATGCGAGAGAAACCAAGTAACTATCTCGTTTTCCGCCGCGTATTGATTGAGCTATTTTTGTTGTTCTAGTTGTTGATTGATATTTATTATATATTGTATTTAGGCTTTGTTATGAATTTAATAATAATAATAATAACCTTTATTTACCCTTGGTAGTAGTTATAGCACAAAGGCTAGTGGGGCCAAGCAAATACAGAAACAGATAAAGTCAAATAAACATAACATGATAAGAATTCCAACTGGGCAGAGGCAAACCAGTTAACCTTGATTTAGACGAGTTGAATTGCGCATTTAATACTAGTCTTTTATTACCGCTGATTCATAAAATAGTGTCTTCTTGATATCAAAGAATAGGAGTCAAGGAGTTGCAAAGAAGTACTACTGGTTTTATAAGATATAAGATATAAGTGGTGCAATTCTTTAATACCACTATAAAGGTAACAACTTATAAACAATGCAAAGCTTGTGGGATGTGGCTGGAGTGACAAGGATACCTCACAAATTAATGTGATCTGGTAAGCTGAAGCCACTCTTAGGGCACTAAGGCCACATGGTAGCGGGCATTACCCCCTAAATATACCAAATCAAAGATTGAGCCCAAGCATAGCTGGTAATGCTTGGGCTCAATCTTTGATTTGATAGATTTAAGTGGTAATGCCCGCTACCATGTGGCCTTAGTGCCCAAAGAGTGGCTTCAGCTTACTTGGTCACATTAATTTGTGAGGTATCCCTAATAACTTATAAAGATTGGCAGTGATGATCCGTAAAAGCGCAAGAGCTGGAAAGCTTTATAAGCTGATATTAGCCACCTTAAAAGAGCAAACACTCTCCCACATAAATTACTTTGAGAGATGATTATTAATAGAAAACATGATTCAAAACGAGTGAATAGTCGCCGAGAAATTGGAAAAAAACTCATTTACACCGGGTGTTAACGTTGACAGTATATTAATGCGAATGCATCCAACCGGAGCGATTTTAGCCTGCTTGCAGGCGGTAGTCTGTGTTGCGCGAGAATCCGTTGCCATACTGTCACTCGTCCCAGATCCTCCACTATATCGTCCAATATTGCGACCGGAATACTACCGTGATATGTTTATCCCGTGATATGTGTATCCCCTTTTCGTATTAATTCAGTGTTTTGTGCATCCCCTAGTACCCTCCCAGGGTACACAAATCCCTAGTATTTTGGGTATCCGCTCCAAACAATTCAGAATTTCGCGGGAAATTCGCAAAGAAATAAAACACGAACAGCGAAGATAAACATTGCCGGTAAACCATCGCATTTCATATAGACTTGACGTATGCTAGGCAAAATATGTTTTCAAAGACGACCGTTACAATTTTTAAGGCCTAAGAACAAGAATTCGCAAAGAGTTCCGGCGATTAGGATTTTTGTGTGAAGAGATATATTCGTAAAACCGTGACTGTCACAACTACTGCCTTTCACACATATAAACGCTCTTGGAGGTCAAGAATGCAGATGTTCGAGCTTCACATTTCGTGCATAATTTAATATCGCTAAACACACATGTACAAACTGTGAACGCTGTTTTGTTCATGTTTTGCCAGTTTAATTTTTTTTTGTTCTGTGCAATCGAATGCTCGTTATCGCCGGAGATTGTGACATTAGGCGTTTGTAAACTCTTTTAATTACGCACTGTTCAACGTTTGAACAGGTTTGAAGTGTTCTTAAGTAGCGATGTTATGCGCTTGCATGTTCTAACTTCACTCATGTTTTGAGCGAACTATTATTACCAGGTGATTTCTTTATGCGCAATAAAGATACAATAATCACGTTTAGTTGTATCTTTCAAAAGATGATTTAGACCTTCGAGTTTAGACTCGACGGAGCATTTAGTAATTCACTTTCTAACAAAATTAATGAAACATATTTGAATAGCTAGTTCAATTAGCTTTAATTTGATATGGATTTATGGTATCGCCGATTTATGGTACCGCCGACCGGTTAGCTCAGTGGTAGAGCACCGGACTAGCGTGCGGGAGGTCGGTGGTTCAAACCCCGGCCGGACCAACACTCAGGGTCTTTAAATAATTGAGGAGATAGTGCTGCCTTTGTAATAACATCTGCAAATGGTTAGACTTTCTAGTCTTCTCGGATAAGGACGATAAACCGTAGGCCCCGTCTCACAATTCTTCATAATTGATTCTGTGGGACGTAAAAGAACCCACACACTGTTCGAAAAGAGTAGGGGACGTAGTTCCCGGTGTGATGGTCTATCTCTCTCTGGTGATTAAATGCTCGGAGATATTAGCTGCACAAGCTACTCTAAAATCCGAGGGTAAATAATGTGATGATGATGATGATGATGATGATGATATCTGGGCTGTAATCGAGAGCCGCCTATACTACAGCTGTTAGATTAGAGACACCCCTGAAGGTACACGGTAACCTTGAGAGAACCACAGCGAGTCTGTTGTGGGTAAGATTCCACATGGGCAAATCAACCAGCATTTGATATTAAGACTCTGGCTGCACAGGACCAAGGTTTATGTGCAGTTTATTTTTCAGTGTAACAATCTGTCCTCTGACACGCACCAACGCTGTAGCTGTGTGCTTGTAATCATAGTTCATAATCATTGAGAGCGGGAATAAAGACATAACACAGCAATAAGTCTAGATTAATAAAAGACAGAAAACAATTCTTATTCTAACCCCAGTTGTTCAATGAGCAGATAACTTACTCCAGTCCAGTGCTAATGGGATGAAATAGTATTAACAGCGATCACAGCGAGGAAACCTGGCTGGGCATTTGCAGGCGTCACAAGGGGAGCGAAATCGACAGAAGAACAAAACTCGGAAACGAAAACTCTTGTGATAAACAGAGGAAAACCACACCTCTGTAACTAAAGCGGGTAAAATACAGACTTGGAATTCTGTATCAGAGCGCCTGAGTCAACAGTACGTTGCAAAACATTACGAATCGCTTATTCAAGAAACACTTGATGTTCGATACAGCTGTTCAGCCTGCTTGCATTTCTTGACAAGCATGTTTTTCAAAGCTTTAACCACGATTCGAGGACATCTTGTCCCTGCTCCAGAAGGGTGCAATTATGGCTAAATCGGGCAATAGTAAAATATGCATGAGGTTTGAGATACGATTCTTTCGATTCTCAGATTCTTTATATTCTCTTTTGACGTACGATTCTCCGGATTGTCCCGATTATACGATTCTTCCTATTACACCGATTATATTCTCGATTTCTTCCGATCCTCGAATTACTCCGATTATACGATTCTCTCGATTCTCCGATTGTTACGATTACACCAATTTTTATGCTCCGATTCTTCCAATTATACGATTGTTTGCTCCCATAGTAACGAACACAACGCAAAAGGCCACAGTAATACTCGATTATTACTCGTCCTAAAGAGTCGTGCTCGAACGAACACACACAACGCAAAAGACCACAGTAATACTCAATTATTTTCAAAGCATCCTAAGGTAAAACCGCAAAACCGAAAGAATCGTACGATCGGAAAATGATTTCTAATGCATTTCGAGAATGACTTCTAAAGCAAATGGAACCCTTCAGTCGTAAGATAGGTAGAATCAGAGACTTTAACCGTAAAATAGGTAAAAATCTTAGCGGTAAATCGGAGAATAGTACCCCTAAATCGTTGTATACTATTCTACGATTTAGCCATAATCTTTTGAGGTCACGTTTTTGATCGACGGCAAATCATCACGAAGCATACGCTTTCACTCTTTACTTTGCGGTATAGAATTAGCTGAAACATTTTCGGAAATTTCTGGGGAATTTGAACCCGGTTCACTTTCATTGCGGTCGAATTGCAATATTGATTCCGAAATCTAGACGCCTGACAAGTTCCACTTGAGAGAGCCATACTAGACTACGAGTAGTCCCTCTTTCGCCGACTTGTTTTTCGAGCGTGAGGCTAAAACAAAATCGGCGCTTCTCCTAGCGTCCAGATTTCGCGCAGCCATTTTTTTCTCGCACTGATTTGGTTTTTAACTCACACTCGACGAACTAAGCGGCGAAAGAAGGACTGCTAGCCATACTGAACATTCAGTAACTGCCATTACAAAATGCCATGTTGGTACGCTCCGATGACTTCTTATGACGTCGTGCTCAATAGTTGCGGACGTTCATGGAGGCCGACTTCCGTTTGCTTTGGAAGGGCACCTAAAAATTACTTTAGTGAAATTCACATATCCCAACGCCCTTACTCTCCCTTTCTGCCCCCCATTTTCTCATTTTGTCTTGAAGAAGATGAAGATGAAGTAACTTGCACTTAATCACGTACCCAATACGTAGTATTTGCTGAAAGTTGAATGACTTAAAAAAGTGTGACTTTTAGGCTGTTTGTTAGCCCACCAAAACTTTCGCACGGGCGCCATACTGAAACAGTTGGACACTCATGTAGGTATACATGAAAATTTACCATCTCCAGTCCTTTTTGAATGCAGCGTTTTCAGTTCTGAGCATTTGCATGCTACAGAACTAAGATGCCTTGAAAACATGTCACGTTTACGCGAGTTAACTATAACAGCTATGCTAGTTAAAGGGTGGTCGTACAGTGAACAAAATCAAATTGCGTATAATTCCTGCGGATTAGATTCACTTGAGTTGATAACTAGTGATTGATGTGATCAAACTTGAGAGGCGAAAAAAATCATAATCAGATTGGCAATTTTAGGATTCTTTTCTGCTTTTTCGTATACTGATCTTTATCTCAAGTTCAACACAGTTAAGCCGAAACTATTCACTGGGAAACACCGTCATCGCAATGTTACCAGAAAAGGTTGATAACTTAAACACTAATCTACAAGGTTGACTCGGTCCGATCACCAGCATCCATTAGAAGGCCAGGCCGGGGCGCTACTTACGCTTTGCAACCCTTCGGTTAACATTTATTACCTGGTATCAAATGAACAAAGCTCCGGGTACAGAAGTTTCACGCTATGAATAGCCTCTATCAGAATGAATAGAGGGTATGCAACCAGTCTCCAGGGATTCGAATGTCAATGGGTTGGCGACCATGTTGGTGGACAATAACAAAAGAAGCTAATGAGAAATCTTTTGTTTACGGTACACCAAGATGGCGGTGATAACGTAAAGTGCATGCGTCCTACAGCCGCTATGAAGATCCCTCTTTTTTTCTTATTCATATTTCAATATTGGAGAAAATCTTCTGCATAGCGCGTTTTTTTATAATCGTGAAAAAAGGCAATTTATGGCCCCGCCTTGCCATGTGCTCATTTTACGACGTTGGTCTGGGCTTTCGGGATACAATTTCGCAGTTGTTTCCCCCGCCGGGTACAACAGCACGTGATTAGTGCATGACTAAAAAGAGGCGTGATCTTCAGCAGGTGCTCACGTCAGCTTCAAAGACTTGTAAATTTTTCATATACCAGCCCTGTGAATAAAGAAGCTGTGTTCTTGTAGTGTCGTCTTCTTTCGTTGTTTCGTTCGTTCGTTTGCTTTTCGCTTTGATTTTTGAAGTGAAAGTCTAGGTATTGTGACAAAGCACTTAATGTAGAGTGAACGCCATTACAAAGATCGACCATATTGTGTGAGTCGCACCATATTGCATCATAGAGGGTAACACCACGCAATACACTGCGGGAACTATAGATTACCTCATTCTATTTCATCAACAATGACTCGAGTGGTTTTCAGCTGTGTCGAAAGTAAATTCCGTTTGCTTTGGTTTTGCATAGCTTCGCTCAGTGATTGGCCAGCAAAACTCGCCCCTTTTTCTCAACCAATGTGAAGCAAACCAAAACCAATCGCGACTTGCATGCACACATTTTCCAGCTCTTTACATGTAATTGCTTCAAATTCTGATTGGTTTATTCCTCTGTTTCGGTCTGTTGTGATCGGCTGGAGACAATCAATTGAAAACCTGCTCTCATGACGAAATATTTTTAGTCAACAACAAAATGTTGAAATTTAATCCTGCTAAAATGCTGTTATGGCCTCGGTTTTCCTTTTTTTGCCTTCAATTTGAGTCAGTTTACTCCGTGAGAAAGCTGAAAACTGGTACCAGCCACCTTTTTTTGCAAAACAAGCGTCTAACTACCTGTTCTAACACGTGGTCAATTGGTTTCACTTTCTGTTTGTCGCCTTTCATTGCGCGAAGCTTTGAAGCAAGTCACTCTGATAACCAGTGAAATCTTCGAAAGATACGGGGTAAGTCCACAGCGCTCAATTTAACAATTAGATTGTGAGCTCGAGATGAGGGGGCAGCCTGAATTAGCTATCACGCACAGACATCTAGAGCGAAGAAGAATAAGAAGATGAAGGAACTTGCACCTAATACGTACCTAATACGTAGTATTGCTGAAAGTTGAATGACTTGTAGAAGTGTAACTTTTTAGCCTGTTTTGTCTACCAACCTTCTGATAACCAGTAACAAACGTGAAATTTTCGAAAGATGCGAGGTAAGTCCTTAGGGCTCAATTTAACAATTAGATTATGAGCTCGAGATGAGGAGGCAGCCTGCATTAGCTATCAAGCGTGGACATCTAGAGCGAACAATCTAATCGTTTAGTGTAAATCTACTAGTCGTTTAAAACTAAACAAGTAAATTATCTACGCCCTCTTCGCAGACACTTCCAAAACGTGAAGCCAAGAAATGCCGTTATTTTGTTGACAATCGTTACTCGCTATCACAGAATAGATAGCGAATAGTGTAGCTAATAAGAGAACGGCATTCGTGATAGAAGGCTAGTATACTTATAATAAAACATGACATTATTCTTAACGGATGAAATGAAAACCTTGATCGCTTAACTTTTAGGCTATGTCTACACTATACCGTATAGCTCTTGTGCCGGCACGAAAACCATATCGGATAGGGCTTTTGTTCACATTCAAAACGATGATTTCGGCACGATTTTTGCGTCGGAGCGATGCTGGGCCGCTGCGGTCTTGAAAGTGAATCGTCACATATCGGATAGGTTTTCGTGCCACTTTCTGGAGTAGTGTGAACAAAGAATCGAACCGAAACGGAAATCAACAACGAGGAGCAAAAATTCTGAAAATTGGATTCTAGTGGAAAGATAGCGGCGGTTTTGGGCCACTGCCGTTCACACCAGGCCGTAGTATTTTTCACAACGGCATAAAATGCTATCCGGCATAGTGTAGACATAGCCTTAGTCGAAGTTTAGTCTTCATCGCCTTTCCAACAATCGGGTTTTGATGTTCAAAAAATTGTGACAGTTATTGCAAATTTTACATTTCTTAAAACTGAAACCTGAACTAAAGACGGTTATCTAATATTGCCCTATAAACTCAGCTGAATATATTTTTTAAATAATTGTATCCTTTGTAGTGAAAGTCGTGAAAATTAATTGAACTGCTTTCAGTTTCTTGGCATTCAGGTGTCTAACATGCGAACTTTCACTTTGAAAGAAGAGTGGCAATCTCGCAATTACGTATTCCCAATGCACTATACTTGTGGTAACATACGATTTACTATCTTGTAGAGCAAGTTTTGGCCAAACTAAGGCAGACGAAACTAACCTCATCAATATTTTTGCTAACCTCTAAGTGTTTATTATTTATAATAATACAGCTGTGTTTGATACGTTGTGGTAATGTTATCAACCACGTGCGTTATGTTAAAACAGGACGAGTGCCAGACATTCACCTTTCAAGACCATAAACTCTCAAGCAAGTCACTCACTTTCTCTGCAATCAAATCAGATGCGCCTCAGGTGCGAGGTAGGTACCACTTCAGACGCATCGCTTGTCAGCAATTTTAAAAGTTATCGAGTGAAATAATAAGATAAATTGCCGCCCCCTCCCCAACCCCTCATAAAGTGTTCCAAAAGGTGGGTGTTTCTTTAAATTCGTTTTTACTGCCAAACTGACGCAGCGCCACATTAATTTCTGGACGACTTCCCAGCACGTTTATTTGAGGTGGCTCAAAATGGTTTCATTATTTTCAAAGATCAATTCTTTACTGGACCGATACTATTTTTCACATATAATGTTACCATAGCAACAGTACAGGCTCTTAGAAACACCCTTAATTTTGGCTTTATGTGCCTGTATCTCAAAACCGAGTCAATCGACCCCCATTTTTTAAACTGAATTACAATCAGAATATCAATAATCATCTCTCTGCAAAGTCGATTCCAAAAAGTCTGTACATTGGGTTCAGAGCCACCTTAATTTTTTGCTAATTTAAAGTGGCTTTGAACCCAATGTACAGATTTTTTTCAGTTAAAACTTTGCAGAAAGGTGAATCTTGATATGGTGATTGAAATTCAAGACATTCAATGATAAATCAAAGTCCAACTGTGAAGAAGTCGTTGATATGTGACATTTGCGATTAGGGGGATTAAAAAGTGACTCGAGAAAACGGCGTTTTAACTAGTTTAAACGCGTGAAAACTCTTTCTGAAAGTGTTTAAACAACTTTTTAATGCTTTTAAACGTTTAGCTCTTTTGAGCTTTTAACAAATCTTGGGATGCATATTTTACATATACGCGTTTGAATGAATTATCGAGGCAAGGAGATATCGTGTAAAAAAATGTTCTCCTTTTGAAAGCTGAACAGGTTTCTGTCGTGTCTGTATGGTTGGATAAATATCAAGATTTCGCCAAAACGAAGCCAGCCAAACACTGCAGTATTTCGAGGAAATTGTCACACAAAGCTGTCGAACGAACGCAACCGAAATTTGACATATGTAAATTGCGCTTTTTACTGCTGATTTGAAATGCAACATTTGCCGTTATTTTCTTAAATAACCATTGATGCTATACTTTTGAATATTAAAATAAACAAGTTTCATTCAAAACGTTTACAGGAAAAAATGGCGCGTTTAGTTAAAACGAAGAGTATTTCTCAAAGCAAACTTGTGTTTATATTGTGGCTACATGCGATGGCGCCACTCAAAAAAAATATAATTTTAGATTGCGTTGTTTTCGTTAAAATATTATTTCCAACACTGAAAACGGCTTCGCGCAAGCAGCTATATTTGAGTCAAAAGTTTCCGTCGTCAATTCCTATGCACACTTGGAAAATTTCTTGGGTTGAACGGCTCATATATTTTTTCCACCGATCTTAAATTGGATGAACGTGGGAGAAGCTGCGCTTGTGACGCCATTCGGCTGTTTGATCGAACGTTCCTTATGCCGTTCATTCGTTCGATCCGAGCTGAAATAAAGTTACTTTACCTTACTTTTTTTCATTCCACTCATCGCTTTGAAAGGCGATAGAGGTGTTCCGGCAATATTTTGGAAAATCGATATCTATTGGTCTGCCGTTATCATATCGATTTGTTTATATCTGAGTTCGTGACACATTTGCATATACTGACCCCCAACAATGGGTCTTTCTACGCTTCGCGTATCTACGACTAAAAACGGGGTTCATCCGACTCGTTTTGGAGTTATAATAATAATAATAATAATAATAATAATAATAATAATAATAATAATAACGATTTATTAGTAGTACTTCCACAAGGTGGCTCTTCGCCTACTAATTACAATCTCAAATCAAACCAAATTAAATCAAATATTGGTTTTTGAGGAGAGGGGAAAACCGGAGTACCCGGAGAAAAACCTCTCGGAGCAGAGTAGAGAACCAACAAACTCAGCCCACATATGACACCGAGTCCGGGAATCGAACCCGGGACACATTGGTGGAAGGCGAGTGCTCTCACCCCTGCGCCAACCCTGCTCCCCGAGTTACAAGCGCATAAAATACTCGATCCCTAATGCGCTCCGTTCCCAGGTGTTTTACAAATTTACATGTGCAGGATGTCATACCTGTTATGTCGGTGAAACCACTTTTGGCACCAGGGTTCGGGAGCACTTAATTTCGGATCGCAATTTCCATATCTATAAACATCTTCAGGTTTCTGAGTCGTGTAAGAATCTATGCTCTTTGAATCGTTTTTCCATCTTAGACTCGGCTCCTACTAATTTCCAACTTAAGATCAAAGAAGCCCTACATATTGAATGGGAGCAACCCACATTGAATAAACAACTCAAACATGTTAATTTAACACTCTTACTTTAATTACTATTTGTATTCAGCATTTTTCATAGTTTTGTACTCGCACTTTTTATTCTCCCCTTGTATCCCTTAAGTATTATGTAACCTTTTCACTGATTTGTAACTATTATTCTACAATTTGTAATCAACACCTACTTGTTATTTACTTTATATAAGTCACTCACTTGTAAACATCCTTTAACTGAAGATGGATACTGAGTATCCGAAACATGTCTTATAGATTCAAACGTTGTGTCGTCTTTTTTAAATGTTTCATATCTATTTTACTGCTACGAAAATTTGGCAAAATTCAAACTGCTCTATTTTAAAAATAAAGCAAGGTACCGAGCTGAAAACATGGTAGCAGATACATTTCTAAAATGTCTTTTATGCGATGAAGATAAAAATGCAAAAGTCTGTTTACTTTTGAGTTTTGGTTTTTGATGACGTCATGTGAAAACCAAGAATGGGTTAAGGCAGTTTTTAAGAGGCTGTACTGTTCCTATGGTGACCTTATATGTCAAAAACGTGATCTCAGCCTGTTGAGATTTAATTAGGAAATTTTTTATACCACATTCAAGGAAACAAGCGAAAAATTATGATAAGCCACCTTAATTAAACAAAGTCGATCGTTTGGCTTGGGTTTGTGTAAGCTTATCTGCTTCACAATGTTATTTCAGTATCGCATCGTGAACGAGCAAAAGGAATAAAGAAGAAGTAAGAAGTAACTCCTTCGGATCAACTATTTTCTTCTCAACCTTGTAATCCACCCCTTGTATTTGTTAACCCTTTAAATCCCCATATCAAAATATACATTCTCGTTACCGCGTACGATACCTTTCTTATGGCATTTGTAAGAAGAATTTGTTGAAGTATCAAAACATTTTTTTCTTGGCTGATAACTTTAGATTATTCTCTCGACTCGCTTGCTTAATAAAGAATGGGCAAAGTTATTAAGGATAGTTTTTAGGTTGAACACTTCTCGAACTGCCATTGAGTTATAGGCAAATTGCAGTTCGACCGCAATCAGTCTTTTTTTTCGAGAGACAGTCAAATAACGCTAACAGTCAAGTAGCCTTGTGTCTTGTTAGGGTTTAAACAAAGATAGGAGTACCATACTTTATTTTGCCATGGTAACCAACCGTTAATTACTCGGGATACTGTAAGTATACTGAGATATAAATTGTGTTAGATTTCAGTCTCTTTTTTTTTTCCTGCTGTGCAGCAAAATGCACAATACAATTACGCTCCGGTGTTTTGATTGGTCAATGCACAATAGCAGGCACGTGGCGGTGTGTTCGTTGGTTAAAGCATACCACATAGTCCAAAGGTCGAAAGGCTAACATCACGCGACGGTTGTTTTGAAGTTATGTAAATTCATCATGTTTGAGTTGTGAAGCTAGATATTTTAATACAGCACAGTCTGTCCCCGTGAAAAGGTTTACCGAGTTTTAAGAAAAAGTTTGAAGCCTCGCACGTGTAGTGCCTATCGGCTAATCGATATCACAAGTCGAATTCGAATGCTGTGACAGTTCAATATTTAGAAAAATGGCAGATTTCCACAAAGTTGTTTTTGTAATGTGATACTTTCCATTTACTACGTGACCGCAAGTGAACACTCAAGGTTAAATAATCCACTTCGACCGCCGGAACAAATTTTCCTGCACTTGTCTTTGTAAAGTTGTGAAGCTAGATTTTAATACAGTACAGACTGTCCGCGTGAAAAGCCTCGCACGTGCTGTGAGTTTCGACTCGAATTAGAACGTTGTGACAGTTCTATATTTAGAAAATCGCAAAGTTGTTTTGATGTAAGATCTCAACTCGATCGCTGTGACAGTTCTATATTTAGAGACAAGTTTGCGAATTTTTGGTTTTCACGTGACGTCAGGGGAAAACTAAAAGTAAACATTTATAATTTTTTACCTTCATCAGGTAAATGACATTTTAAGAGGATCTCAATAGGGTTAGCCGTTAGCCGTAAAACGTCCAAAAATCTAGCCGTTAGGCGTACAAATTGAAAAAAATTAACCGTTATCCGTAA
Source organism: Pachyseris speciosa (assembly GCA_016490735.1). Taxonomy (NCBI): domain Eukaryota; kingdom Metazoa; phylum Cnidaria; class Anthozoa; order Scleractinia; family Pachyseridae; genus Pachyseris; species Pachyseris speciosa. The sequence goes on from JAEMWC010000936.1 coordinate 226,790, forward strand.
AAAATATTAACCGTAAAAAAATTCTGGCCATAAAAATAAGTCTAAGGTCTCGTGTAAAGACCTTATGTGTCTTGAATTTTCTGATTTTACGTGTCTTTATAGCGAGTAAAGCCGCTACTCTAATTATTCAGCAAACCGGAAGTGTTGAAATTGTCTGTCGAACGCCGAACGGTGTCCGTAGCACGAGTTGACAGACATTTTGACAGCTCTTACTATTTTTAGACCATCTCCCATTTGACGACTTTGCGATGTCGATGCGATGGTCGTAGTCACAGCTGTTATTAGGGGCTGTTTACATGATACCGGAATGACTTTCATTCCAGAACGAGTTCACTCCATCTCCATATATTTCTCTGTATCTGTTCACATGATACCGGGACGAAATTTCGTTCCCGTACAAGGCATTCCGGAATGAGTTCATTCCGCTTTTCAATCCGAATGAAATTCTCGTTCTGGTATGACATTTCATTCTAGTATCATGTAAACTGAAAACGAACTCCGTTCCGAGATGGAACCGCCGCAAACCGTGTTTAAAAACCGTGTAGTCTGGAGTGAGTGGCGCATGCGTATCGTTTTCAAGGTGGCGGACAAGGATGTGATTATCTCGTTCTTCTTTGGATTCTTCTTTTAGCAAATGTATTCACATTAGGGAAGCCACAATTTGAACTACGAGTGAAAACACCTGATCTTCTTTTCTGTTTAGCCCTCCAA
>JAEMWC010000936.1:232500-262500 GCA_016490735.1 Pachyseris speciosa
TTTTCCCTTCCTTTTTATTGGCCCAGAGCCTACCACGTGACCTACAAATAATTGGCTACAAATAATGGACTGCTCCTTCGCATTACCGTCCAACTGTGATTTTGCTGCAAATAATATTTTGCTCATGCGTAGTTGTGTCCACTCGTCCATGCTCTTCAAATTAATTCAGTGTCAAATGGCGGATCGTTTCACGCTTCCCGAAAATAATCATGAAAAACAAGCTCGGTGATCGAATGATAAAACTATTATTGAACTCGGTTTTCGCAAAATATTGAGATTTGCCAGTGTCTCGCAGATCAATTATTTGCCTCAGCCGAATAATCGATCTGCTAGCCACTGACAAATCACGATATTTTGCTCAACCTCGTCCAATAATTGTTAATTATTGCACTAACCATAGGGGTGATAAACTTATGAGAATATTTCTTCAAATAATATACTTTATTTTGTCTCAAAAGGATTTTGGAATAGACTGCCATGGACGCTATGGAAAACGTTGTCAATATTCTCCCTACCGGAATAGTGATTGCCACTTTCCTTCTCAACACCAATCGTATTCCAAAAGCCATTGAGCTATTAAAGGAATGCTTGTTTGTGCTCAACAACGTGTTCAAAGCCATGGGAAGAGAAGATCACTTTGCAAGAAAACTGTATCTAGCTGTATGTAGTGGAATGTTTGGTGCTTACAAGCTTATCAGTGACAACGCAAGTGCAATAGAATGGGGGAGAAACATGCTGGTCTTATTGCGTGAGAGTGGCGAAAGGTACCAAGAGGGAAGATTAAGCTTCGAACTGGGGCAGCTGTATCAGCAACAAAGTAACTATCAAAAAGCAAAACAATTTTACAGGTATGCACTCGACACCACAACAGAAACTCACGACAAGCAATTGGAAGGACAATGTTACGGACACTTAGGATATGTCTTTCAATTTCTCGGTAAATATGACAAGGCTGAGGAATATCTTCGGGAAGCACTTCAAATCAATATTGAAATTGGACACAAACATGGTGTAGCAGCAAATTACGGAAACCTAGGATCTGTCTTTCAGTCTCTCGGTAAATTTGACAAGGCTGAAGAATATTTTCAGAAAGCACTTCAAATCGAAATTGAAATTGGAGACAAACAACGCCAAGCAACAGATTACGGAAACCTTGGAAGTGTCTTTGGTTCTGTCGGTAAATACAAAAAGGCTGTAGAATATCATCAGAAAGCATTGCAAATCCGAATTGAAATTGGAGACAAACGAGGTGAAGCAGGAGATTACGAGAGCCTTGGAACTGTCTTTTTTTCTCTAGGTAAATATGACATGGCTGAAGAATATTTTCAGAAAGCATTAAAAATCAGCATTAAAATTGGAGACAAGCAAGGTGAAGGAGCAGCGTACGGAAAGCTAGGAGCTGCCCTTCGGTCTTTGGGTAAATATGACAAGGCTGAAAAATATCTTCAGAGAGCACTACAAATTCGAATTGAAATTGGAGACAAAAAAGGTCAAGCAACAGATTACGGACACCTAGGAACTGTCTTTCAGTCTTTCGGTAAATATGGCAAGGCTAAAGAATATATTCAGAAAGCATTAAAAATCGGAATTGAAATTGGAGACAAAGAAGGTGAAGCATTAGCTTACGAAAGCCTTGGAAGCTTGTATGTTTCTTTCGGTCAATATGACCAGGCAAAAGCGTTTTACATGAAGGCTCTCTCTCTGGCTCACAAGATAGGGTTCATTGAACTTCAGTTTAGCAGCCACCTAAACATTACATGGCTGACTTTGATCTTGACTGGAAACATAGATAAAACTTTATCTTGTCTCTTGGAAAGTATTAAAACGTCCGAGGAAATGCAAACCTTTTTAAAAGGCAATGATGACTTTAAGATCTGTTCTTTAGACATACACATTTCCCCCTATAAATCTCTCTGTGGTTTGCTTGCTCTTAAGGGAAAATTTAATGAAGCACTCTACGTCGCAGAGCTCGCACGCGCAAGAGCCCTGGCAGACATGATGTCGGCTCAGTACTCAGTGAAACAGGAAATATCAGTAAATCCACAGTCATGGGTTGGCATTGAAAGGATTGTCAGAAAAGAGATTGACTCTGCTTGTCTATACGTCTCTTATCGAGCAAGAGATTTATTTTTGTGGATTATTGATGCAAACCAACCGGTAGTTTTTAGACGAAAAGACATTAATTCCTGTTTCAGTAGTAATAATGGAGCGAACAGAACTGTGGATGAAGTTTTTGGTGACATATCCTTGAGAAATTTCCTCCCTTCACCTGCTAAAGAACACTGCGAAGATCGATCGCTATTCCCTTCATGTCAATTCCAACTCTCTCGTCCTGTAGAACAAGATGAAGATGAAGATGAACACCATCATTATTCTGAACCGCCGAGTCTCGCTCAATGTTACCAAATGATCATTGATCCTGTTGTCGATTTACTTGACCAACCTGAGATCATCATTGTTCCTGAGGGTCCATTGTACAAAGTACCATTTGCAGCGTTAAAGGATGAAAATGCGAGGTACTTATCCGAATCTTTCAGAATCCGCATTGTACCTTCTCTGACGACTCTAAAGCTCATCCAGGACAGTCCAGCAGATTATCACAGCCAGAGCGGTGCACTGATAGTCGGTGATCCCGAGGTTGGTGTTGTGATCTACAAGGGAAACCGTGAACGGATCCGTCCATTACCTTGCGCAAGAGAAGAAGCAGAGATGATTGGACGTCTACTGGACGTCAAGCCTCTTATTGGAGAGCACTCAACTAAGGAGGCAGTTCTACGCGACATACATTCAGTGAGTCTTATCCATTTTGCTGCACACGGTGACGCCGAACGAGGAGAAATCGCTCTTGCTCCCATGCGACCCTTCAACGGTTCTCCACAAGAAAAAGACTACCTACTGACAATGGCTGAAATTGCACAAGTTCGTCTCAGAGCCAAACTTGTTGTCCTTAGCTGCTGTTACAGTGCAGGAGGAGAAATCCGATCAGAAGGTGTAGTTGGAATCGCTCGAGCCTTCTTGGGATCCGGTGCACGTTCCGTGTTGGTGGCCCTGTGGGCTATAGACGACGAAGCAACAATGCAGTTCATGAGCCGTTTCTACGAGAACCTTGTTCGTGGGGAAAGTGCCAGTGAATCTCTTCACCAGGCCATGAAGTGGATGCGAAGTAACAGGTTTTCTAACGTGAGAAAGTGGGCGCCTTTTATGCTGATTGGTGATAACGTGACCTTTGATTTTAGGAAGTAAAGGTAGGTATAATAGCTTATTTGATATTGGGAACGTAGGATTGGCGATTTAACTTAATGAAGCGCACATGCACCTTTTGTGACGTGCATTTGTCTGTGTAGGATCAGCAGAGAGTAGCATATAGCTGCTTTTAAGCAGCTTTTAACCGAAGACAGTTAATTTGATTACTATCGTTATCATCACCATCAGCTTTATGATTATCATCGCCACTAGACTGGTTAAAGAACGAAGTAAAATGACGCTTCAAATGCAGATTTATTTTTTCTCGAAGGACATAAATGTCCACTTACAATTACGTTTCTTGTTTTATTTCCGGATACATGAGAAGTAACCTCACGGTTCAGAATTTACCAATAAAATTGAAAAGCCCGGCTGTATATTTAAACGTTGAAAATCCAACCAGCTTTTTTTTTTTAACTTCAGTGCTGGCACTTTTTTCATCGCGCAGAAGAGAACTCTAGCAGTTCGTCGTAAATGAATAAAAATTACTGAGACAAATGGATATTCACCCCGACTAATCACAAAATACTCTTGTGTTTGCTTCTTAGGTGCTTCACCGAGACTGGAGGGAAGCTGGTAGAGAGGCACTTTCCAAAGCAGAGTAAATCAGCGGAGAGGAGGATAAGGACTTCAATTGAACCTGATCGGTTTATACGCGCCTGCTTTTCTAGTTTATGAGTTTACTGTTGTTCCTTTAGTCCTGGTCTGCAGTTACTTCAATCAATATTCTCTAAATAACGGTAACTAACGCCCCTAACTTGCGCAGCTTGCCTCTGCCTGCAGATGCAATAGGTACTTGGAATTTAATCGCAGGGACCGCGCAGGAGGAGGGGCTAGGGGGCCTTAGCCCCCCCCCCCCCCCCCCCACCCCACTTTTCAACAGTAGAAAGCAAGTAATACTAAAAAAAATCGAAGTTACTTTTCTATTTAAAGTTTTACCAACAACTGATTATTACCCGGGCTGCGCGTGTCTCGCGCGGCGCCCGGGTCTAGAACTACCGACGGTTCTCGAATTCTTTTTCGTCGTCGAGTAATATCCACAAATGGCACTTCCGGCGTTTCTGCGCAAGCGCTAACTATTTTTAACAACAGTGATGCGTGTTGTCACGTATGGGAAAATGTCGATTCATCTTGTGGCTTTTGAAGTCTGAACAAACAATATGTTAAGAGAAGTGTCTATGCGAATGTTTGGAAGTTCAACGGCGAGAAGAAAGTTTTTAACATGAGTAAACTTAACGGCAGATGGACTGCTGTGTTTCCCGTGTCTGCTTCAGTAGACATCGAGTAGTCTCTAATTTTGGCGACGGATTGTGGGGGCACGTGCGCGCGCGAAGTTGCGAGGAGACGCGACGCGAGGGGAGCGCCAAAAATTAGAGACTACAGACAAAGGGAGTTTGACCTTTCACGGCCGAGTGATTCGAGTGTAAATCTCATATCAACAGCAAGAATGATGCCTGTTGTCACGTATCGGAAAACGTCGATTCACCTTGTGTCTTTGAAGTCTGAACAACTAATATGTTAAGACAAGTGTCTATACGAATGTTTGCAAGTTCAACAGCGAGAAGAAAGCTTTTAACATGACCAAAATTTAACTCCAGATGGACTGCCGTGTTCCCGTATCCGCTCCATAACGATAAACCTCTGTGGCCTAAAGGTCATTGTTCCTGCCTGTGACGCAGCTAACCCGGGTTCAATGTCTTTTAGTGGTATATATCACGGGTTTTATTTTTTCTGTTTCTCTTTTTCTTGTTCTTTTAGAAATATTTTTTACAATTGTTATAATTATTGTTCTCAGTGGTTGAGCTGTATTTTAGAGAATATATGTTGATAGGGGTCTAAAGAAATAGACTCCAACACAAGCTTAACACAATGCGTCCGATGTAAGAAAGACAGACTTCCCTCTATTCTTTTGTTTAGCACTAAGTTAGGGGTACAATACTGTTTTTTGCAAGCCCGGGTTTAGGCTAATTGTAGCCTCTTGTTCTTGTTTTAAAACACCGCTTTTTTGTTGCTGAAAGTATATAAGTCTCACCACACCATGTTAGTTTTAAATGCATTTCCAGCCATTTCAGAAGACTTTAAGTGAAAAAATTTCCGGGGCAGAATGTCCCCGGATGCCCCTAGTCGACTCACGCTAAAGCGTTCGAGGTGAGTCCCCCCCCCCTACCCCCACCCCCAGTGGGTGGGATGGGTGCCACCTTTACCTCCCCACAGTCTCATGACTTTTCCGTTGAAATTTTTGTCTCCTTCCCCAGTTGAAATTGCATACAACTTTGATATTATTCCTAGGTCAGAAGGTCAGATTCGTGATCAACAGCCGAGCTTTGTTTGCAAAGAGCGATGCAAGAAATCTAATCCAGACAAGTATTGGGATAAATTTTAGCCATGCGAGATGGCCGATTTTATTAATTAACGTAACATAGTCAAATAAAATTAATTAGCAACGATTCTTTCGTTTATTCAGTTCTAGCAAAGGTGAGGGCACGTGAACAAAGGCGCCCGGACTAAAATACACTAAAAAATTAAAACGAGGCGGAGGAAGGGAGGAGGAGGGTCGAACTCGCAAAGCGTGTCAGGTCTGGAGACAAAGACGACAAACACGTGCCACGTCTTATACCCTTACATGAAATCGAGGCTTAGTAATTTTCCGGCCTGAATCGCGACTAGTGCCAAATGAACTTTTTTTTTATGCTCACCAGATAGTCTAGTGATTATTCCTCAACTTTCTATTGTTATTTAAGACACCAGATAGTCTCGTGATTATTTCTCAATCCTTTCAAGGATTGTTTTGGACCCTACTCACTGCCTTTCCCCACTTATTTAATATCCTAATTAAATTATAATTATGTGCTAATAATTAAGTCGAATGAGTGGGTACAGTGAATGTCTTATTATTAGATAAAGTCCACAAGTAGGTTAGGGATAGCAGTAAAGTAGCTTTATTTCTTAATTCCACAATGAGATATCTTCAGTTCATCGTCCTTCCTGAGGGTTGATACCGACATATTATCAAGTTTGCATGGACGTGATTACAAGCATAGTTGATAGAGGGAAATAGTTATGAAGCCCGGCAAACATCAAAGGACCAAAACAGAGAGGTCATGTTTTATGTTGGAAGGTCCATGACCGTGTACATCTTTTGTTTTGCACTCACGTTCTATGCATGAATTACATAATCCCAATGGTTCTATTGGTTAGTTGCATGAACACGCGTAACCACCTATTGTTATTGGTGCACGGTCAACCCCCATAAAATAGCTAACAAAAAATACAACAAAAGACTTTGCTAGGTTTCATAACCATTTCCCTCTACTAACTATGGTAATCGTTGGTGGGTAGTGATAGTATGAATTATTAATTCACTTTGTAAAACTTGACATTCGGGCGTACAATTGGCCCACAGTGCACATGGACCCCACAGTGCCAACACACATGGGCCCCACAGTGCCAACACACATGGGCCCCACAGTGCCAACACACATGGGCCCCACAGTGCCAACTAGTTTGCTGAAAAGTTGCTGATATTTTTTTATTTCTTCAGTTGCTGGGATGCTTTGACCATATGACTTCTCCTGTGCCATGGCAGCTTTTATTTGTCTAAACTTTGTCTCTCTATTTTAGCCACTCTTTATCAGTCAATTTCATTGCATTTGACTAAATTTTCTAGGTGATGAATCCAAATATGGCACCAATACAAAACGAAAAAAACAACTAACGCTACATGCCGTCAATTTGGTCAGGTGGCCACCTTATCTTGAAGGGAACACTGCAGGGTTACAATATGGTAACAGAATACCCACCCCACCCCTGTACCACGATTGGGGTGTGGACTGCTTGTACGTCCGAGGGTTTAAATGTAAATCAGAGGATTAGTACGATCCCTGAAGGCAGTAAACGTGTTGTACTGAGTATTGCAGTGCACGAGCCGTGTTGGCTACGGAGGCTCCTACAAGGAAAGCATTGAAACTGAATGGAAATTTGTAATGAAAGGGTTTTTTTTATGTTACTTATTGTGTCTAGTCGTGACGCTACAATTTGTTCTACAAGTCAGCTGTAAAAGTGATTGCGACGATTTTCAATATTATCATTAAACCGTTATAACACAAAAACAACTGACTTCTATCTGAACCTTCCACACGAGTGCCAAAGGGTGCCAGAGCGAAATTTTTAACATTGTGATGGGACGTTAAAATAATGGTACTATGCTGGTTCCCATATGCGAACCATGCAGTGCGAGTTTTCCCGTTTCAGTTGAAAGGACCACCAGTGGAGTCACTAGTCTGCTTTGGTCGTTCCTTTCAGTTTTCGAAAAAATAAAACAAAACAAAAAATTTATAACCCTCCTCGCAATTACAGGCAGCTACGAAAAATTATACACAGAAACAGTTGTACATAAAAACAGTTATACATAGAAACAATTATGCATAAAACATTTTTTTTTTAATTTAATTAGCATTTTTTCGGAGATTCTCGTTCGCAGTACCTTCACTGTGCATGGCTCCTACCACACGCCACAGGCTTTAAAGAAGGGCATACAGCTGGGTCCTTAGAGGTGCGACACAACTTGGAGTGATAGGGGCATCAGTCTGAAAAGTTTTAAACAGGAGTAGAAACCACTTTTCCCACACTAACGAATAATTTTTTTGCGGATGCAGCATTTGTTGTTTAAAAATAACATATCAGTTCACAGCTAGGTACTGCGAGGGCTATACAGTGTTTGCCACTCGTAGGATGTCTCGTCGTTGCATGGTAACACGACTGCCATAGCGCTACTAAAGAACACCTTTGCCTAATATGGGCTATGTTCTAAACGAGTAAGTGACCTGGGAACGAATCCAAATTTCATTGAAAATCAATGAAATTGACCTAAACCGATTCTCACAAGAAAGGATATCTCAAACTAAGCAGTTTCAGCAAGTTTGAGTGTGTTTGGTTGAAAAGCCGCCAGATAACATGCATTTAAAACTTAAAAAAAAAAATACAAATGTCTCCATTTCGGAAAGTGTGTCCCTCCAAACCTTACAGTCTCTAATTTTCAAACGCATTTTTTCAGCTCCAATTCAACTAAACACCCTCAAAATTGGTTAGGTGACCATTTTTGAGATGCTCTCCCATGCAGTGTCAACAATTTTTTTCAAATCGATAAATTTTAAAACCTCGTTTCCAGGCCGTTACTCGTTTAGAACATGGCCCCTTGGGGGATGTAAGTCCGCTTGCAGTTCGTTATTTCGCACTACCAAGGGCCTTAGTTACAAGCAGGGGTTGGGGGGGAGGGGCTGTTCACCTCTTCCTTCACGACTCTGACAATTAGTATCATTCGATCAAAGAGATTGTTTTTTATTGAGTGAATAGCCTGTGTGATAGGCTGTCGAAGGTAAAGAGAAAGAGAGGCACGGGCGCGCGCGATCACTCCCTCGCTTCACGTTCCACGCTCTCCCCACGTGGTTCCGCCACTCGATTTCCCGCAATTTATCCTTCCTCTTCCCAGCGCCTGCCATGCAGGCTGACAAACCGAGCTCATCCTCCCGTTTGGCCATGTTTCTAGTTACTTCACAACAGATTTTGGTATTCTATTACACCTCCTTATACAGAGACTGAGCTGTTTAAATATAATATCTAGCTTATTTTTAACCGGTCCTTTGTTAAAACTTATCATGTCTTGCAAGACAAGCCCATTCACGAGTGAGGACGAAGCTGTTTAAATATAGTATCCAGCTACTTTTCCACTGTTTCTTTGTTAACCTGTGATCAAGCGTTCTCTTTTTCTTTTGCAGTGCGGCTCCCCCACAAAAAAAGAACGCCTGATTGCAGGTTATTCCTTTGTTAAAACGTACTACAGTCGAACCTGTATTAAGCGGCCCTCTATTAAGCGGTCACCCTCTATTAAGCGGTCACCTCTATTAAGCGGTCGCGGTCACCCTTTGCTCAGTCCCGACGAGCTGTTTCTATTGTCTTGACCTGTATTAAACGGCCACTTTGTAAAAGGAAACCACTCAAATACTACAGTAGTTCATACAAGTACAAATAGCACACCAGGTAATTGATTTCCTTGTTTATTTTCACAAATCATTAAATCGCCGAATACATTACTCGAACATTACTGTTTCTGCCTTGAGGTCAAAAGTCTTGTCATCATTGAGGATCGAATTCTTCTTTCATTAATTTCTGTTTAAGCCAGTTGCACGAGAAGTCATCCCCTTGAAAATGATATTCACATGGCACTTCCAGATCATAGCCACTTCCTCTGTCTACGCGCTTCCCTTTAATGATGGCCTTTCCTGAATTCGATAGTCTCTTTAAAAACTTAGTCAACCATGTTGCCATTAGTTTAGGAGCATGTCCGATTACACTTGTGATGCTGGAACATACATCTCAGCCGAAGAGCAAATTGAAACATGCTTTGGTAACATCGATAGATCAGAACCAAACTGGAGGAACACAACTCGAGATCAATTACTTGGCTGTGAGGAGGACGAAGCTGATGATGAAGTGATGACTGTCTCAGCAGAGAGGAGACTGCCAATATTCAATGAAAGGGAGGACGAGTATGACGTCGAATTAAAACAACCAACTATTAAGTCAATATCGGAGGCGGCGAACATAGCAGAGCAACTGAGAGACTTTGCTCAGTTTAACGGACACCAGGAACTTTCTCTGGCGTTAAGCAAAGTGAATGACATACTTAGCGATATTAAACTACGGAAACCTAAACAGCAGACATTGATATCTAATTTTTTTTTCTTAGGACAAATAGGTTTAAAAGACAAGACTCAAAAGATTAGGAGTACTGTCTTTTTCTAACGACCGGCTGTAATACCGGCCGCATCAACTTGACGTTACTGTTTTGTTACTCCCTTTCTATGTTCTATTTTTCTCAAACCATGTTATTGTTGCAGTTACTTTTCACCGAGTAAGTGATTTTTTGAGCGCTTTTATGCATAAACTGTACACTACGTCATTAACTGTAAGATAAAATGGCATTCTCACCGTGTTCTGACCTGTATTTTGTACAACCTGTATTAAGCGGTCAACCTTTATTAAGCGGTCACTTAGCCATTCCCCGAGGGTGACCGCTTAATACAGGTTCGACTGTACTTCTTTGAAGATACACTGTACTAGAAGACTCTCTTCCTCCCTAAGGTGGCTGGTACCAGTTCTACTCGCGTGGAGAGTCTGGCCACTAGCGCGAGCGTCACACTTTACATGCGCGAGATTTGAAGAACGGGAAAAACAAAAACAAAGATGGCGGCGCGAAGCTTTCTTCGAGCAAGGCTACGTTTCGGGGGCACCTAACGTAAAGCTTCGGTAGATATCTGTTCGGTGGAGTGTAGTTCGCCTTGGGCTTTCGGGGTCGATTATAAAGTGCACTCGGATTTTCGTAATTTAAACTTAGCCTAAAAGATTCGCAATGGGGAAATCATAGCCCCTGAGGTTTTCGAAAAGGTCGTATTTGCTGTTTTTGCAGTCAAAGACGTCACCTAACATTTTCGTAAACAAAATAGCTCCCAAGACAGTTCGTGGAAAGGTCATTTCTGCTAGCATTTTCGCATAGGAAGCTTTTGTTCCCTAACATTTTCGGGCAATTAAAATTTCGGCTAAGGAATCCGAACAGATCAAATTCTTCTAGCTAACGAAAACATCACTTTAAACAGACTTCAAACACCATAAGGTACTTGAAAATGCCTTTCTACAGCTTTTGGTTGATTTGGCTCGTTGGGTGCCCCCTGACGTTTGTCCTGCTCAGAACGAAATTCGCGTTTATCTGAGGCCGTATGTACTCCATCGACTCAAATTAATTTAATTTACATAGGAAAATTTGCTTCCGGAGATTGATAATGCATATTAACCCATTGACTACCGCAGGTTTTTACATTTTCGGAGTGATTTTCCGCCTATAAACGATGAATAGCAATTCGTGACTCTTTATTTGAACTACCAGGGAAAAGTGGTGCTGTCCTAAGCCACTGGAGGCTCAAGGTTTCTGAAAACGTCATTTTGACGTAGCTATTTTTTATCCGTGAAGCGACAACAATGGCCCAAGTTGGGTTTGCTTGCGATTTCTGCTAAATTTACAGCCATTTTTCATCTTTAGCGGCTGCCTGATGAGCATCATTAAGCGTGACGGTAGCTAAGAGTCCACTTTCTCAAAGAATCGAGCAAGGTGATGTACTTTGTTGTTGAATTTGGCTTGTTACTCGACGAACTGGGAATTTGGCCGGTCGAACACTTAGTACCTTTGGGACTCGACTATTGATGAATTTCTCGACCTACCGCCACATATTTTGGAATTTCTGTGTACTGAAGATGACCACGAGCAGGAAATTTTGGCGGTAGGTCGGAGTGGCTATGTGAAAGAATTGGGGGAAGGAACGGGCGCTGTGGAAAATTCTCGTTAGTTCCCAGCATGCAATGCGCTCAAGATGTTGACAATGTCGGGAAGGCTTGAATGCACTGGAACAAAAGGCTGTATCTACGCTCGGGAGAAGAATATCAACAAAAAAAGTCATTTCTAAGCTAGAAAAAGGACTGAATTTCGTTATGATGGTTGAATTTTGGTTTTTCGACGATGATTTCCCTAAAAAACACGAAGGCAAAAAGGGGCATTTTTGTTGTTTCTCTTTGCCGTTAAAAACGGCCAGTTTCGTTCTTGTCCAAACTCAAAAGGCCATATTTGGTAAAAATCGCTACGTTTCTTGCATTTATTGGATATCCAAATTTAAAGGGCATTCCATTTCGTGCTCACAACTAACAGTTAAGGCAATATTCGTGCGATTGAGAAAGTTGCAATGTTTTGAAGCATGGGAGTTTTTTACGGCCGGTTTTGGCCGGCACGGGTGCCAATGGGTTAAAGTTCCAAAGAGAAAATTTCCACCTCTACTGCGATCGATCGTGTCGGGAACCGGGAGGATAAGGAGCCGGAAAGTAATTATAAAACTGCAAAAGTGGGATAGCACTTCAATTTTACTTACAGGTAATACAGCTCAACATTCTATCATTACTATGCCTCACCACCTCCTGTTGTTTGTCGTGAACCACATCTGCACTTGTGTCAGAATTACATGCAGTTGACATGTGTTCTGTGAGCAATTTAGTCAATTCCACGCTTTCGCTTGGTGTTATTTAACATAAATATGCTTAGTCATGCCACAAGTTGTGGAGAAATTCTTTTAAGTGAGCCCAAACGTTTGGTCAAACAGTAAAAGACAACAACTGTGGACTATTAAAATCCACCGTACTGAAATCAACTCGGCGCGTGGACTGCAAACAGAGCTACGGTAGGTGCCCGCGCGCGTACGCGTAATGGCTAGCGGCAGTCAGTAAAACGCATGAACAAATGTCGATCTTTTAGAATCCAGATTTTGAAATGCGTCAAAACGCGCATGGAAATTGCTCAACTCACGCAGGTTTTATCGAAAAAACTAGCCCGGTGACCCCCTTTTTTTATTGTTTTAATATTTTTGTCTTGAAAAGAGGAAACGTCACACAAAATTCAAGAAAATTCTATCAGAGAAATTTTACACTACTCATAAATTGCCTTTTCTCGCGTTTATAAAATATCCGCTTGATAAAAAATTTTTAAAAACATTTTGCAGTTTCCTTTTCAAATGACAAAAGTAATCACGTGAAAAAAATAGGGGGTCACCGAGTTAGTTTTCAAATTATAAGTGCCAGAAGCTTAAATGCAGCTCTGAGTAATCCTCAAGTACCGTTGCCATGGTAATATCTGATGACGTAATAATGGTTATTTTCGGTCAACGACTAAATGTATAATTTAATCTTGCGAAAGTTTCCTTACGCCCTAGGTTTGCCTTTGTGTTCTTTTCTCGCAAAGTTTACGTCGTGAAAAAGCTGAAAACTGGTACTAGCCACCTTAATAAGCCCATTGACGGGTGGAGATAGCCTCCTTTGCAGAAGCTCTTTTGGCCCGTCACGCAATCTTGCGGAATGCGTGACAAATCCCTGAGGACGTCCCTGAGGCTAGGGTGGAGATGAAGCTAAAACAACCTATCCCATTAAATTTCGGTCTTTTTTCAGTGACTATTTTCCTTTCATAATAAATAATTTGTAACACTTTTGCCCATAGGAGCCCTACCCTCATCAGATCTACTAACCCTTTGACTCCATTATCATAATGCCTATTCTCCCTCACTAAACTGTATGGATTTCTTTTGGTGCAAACAAGGAGAATTTACACATCACGGATCTTAACTTTTGGCAATCATACCCTCGGTTCTCATGACCCGTATGTCTGAATTAGGACAGTCAGTGCAAAAAGAATTTTGGTGGTAGCCACCATAGAGGCTTAAGGTGGCTCACTCTGGTTTCTAGTACTTTCCAGCACTTTTATTTTGATGGATCATTACTACCAATCTTTATACGTTATCACCTTTATAGTGGTATCAAACAAACGCTCAATCATTGATCAACAAGTTATGTTGAGCTCGCTTTTGAGTTATTTTCACTTAAGGCCAAACCTAGAGGTGTTTCAAACAGGTTCTAGTGTTGCTATGGTAACCCATTGAGTGGAAAAAAAATTCGTAACTTGTTCATCAATGACTGGATATTTGTTTGATACCACCACAAAGGCAACAACTTATAAAGATTGGTAGTGATGATCCATTGAAGTACAAGAGCTGGAAAGCTCTATAAACTGGTACTAGCCACCTTAAAAGGGCAAACACTCTTCTACATAAATTAGTTAAAGACATGATTATTTGTACAGTAACAATTTGATGAGAGAACCACAGCAAGTCTGTTGTGGGTGAGATTCCACATGGGCAAATCAACTAGCATTTGATATTAAGACTCTGACTGCACGGGACCAAGGTTAATGTGCAGTTTATGTTTTAGTGTAACAATCTCTTCCTCAGACTCCTGGCTGCCACGCACCAATGCTGTAGCTGTGTGCTTGTAATCATACTGCATAATCATTGAGAACTGTGGAATAAAAACACAACACAAAAATACATTCAGATTACTAGAAGACAGAGAGCAATTTACATTCTGATGCCACTCGCTCAAAGAGCTGAAAGAGCAGGTAACTTACTCCAGATGATATGACATCAGCAAGAGTAGAACCTCGATTATCTGGACTGGTTGGGACTGAGCTGAACAGTCTGAATAATTGAGAGTCTGGACAATCGAAAATATGAATATTAATGAGCCAAAACTAAAACTGAATGACTGAACAAGTGGAGCGTGAAATTTCACTCAGAAACAAAGAATACCTGAGCAAATCAGAGCTCAATGAAATGCATTGCAGTAGTACAGCATACGTGAGCTCAAAACATGTACAGATTTGTGTTTTGAAGCAAAACAAATTCAGTTTGAGCCGGAGTTTCATTACTTAATTTCAAGGGAAAAAGTTTCGCTGCAGATCTTAAATATGGCTAATTAATATTCACGAAAAACTGGGACCACCTAAGCAAGTCCAGATAATCAAAAAATCCGGATAATTGAGGTTCGACTGTAGCGACTTATCTGCTGGATTAGGCTCTCTGCTCTTTGAATAACTGGGGTCTGTTCATTTTAATGAAATCCTTCTCACTGCTGGATAGCTCCAAGCTAAAATGAGTGGTGGTGGTAATGTATAATGTTTATGGTATTTATTATAGAGCTCTTTTCAATTGAGTGTCGTAAAACCAAAACCAAAGCAATTACTCCAGCCAATTCACAACAGAAGGAAGCAGTGCAATGAGCCAATCAGAATACGAAGCAAATACATGTAGCCGGCATAAAGTGCGGGAAAATGTGCGCACACAAGTCACAGTTGGTTTTGGTTTTGCTTCTCATTGGTTGAGAAAGTGGCGTGAGTTTTTCTGGCCAACCACAGAGCAAAGCAATGCAAAACCAAAGCAAAACCAGAATTACTTTTGACACTCAATTGAAAACTGCTCTCATTTACCTTCACATCGCCCACTGTTGTTTGTGGCAAGACTTTTACAAGGAACCACAGCTTGTTGGCTTGTCGATTGACAACAACTCTATAAAATGATGATGAAAATAATGTCAGTCCTAAGCAGGGTTGGCATGGTGGTTAGGCCACTCGCATTCCACCAATGTGGCCTGTGTTCGATTCCCGGACTCAGCGCCACATATGGGTTAAGTTTGTTGTTGGTTCTCTACTCTGCTCCAAGAGGTTTTTCTCCTGGTACTCCGGTTTTCCCCTCTCCTCAAAACTCAACATTTCCAAATTCCAATCCAATCTGAAAACCACTTCGGTGAGTAGATCTTCCTGGGTAAATATCGTGATTATTAAATGCCCCTGTTCATCCCGAATTCCACAAATTTCACAATCCCGACATTTTTGCTCTGAAGAAGTTCAAAATTTCAACATTCAAATGGATGCTATTGAGCAGTACTTCCAGGGTAAAGTTCACAATCTGCAAGGTCATTTTAACTTTTGAATTCATGCGATTATTCCACTGATAGCTGTTGACCAGTTCCTTTTTAAATGCATTTGATTCACAAGTTTTCATACATGTAGTTGAAACTTTTTTATAGGACTTATAAAACATTAGCCTCCCACGCAGTTGATTTTAGGAGAGTCATATTTCACCTCCTCCCCTGATCAAAGACTCCTCTGAGCCAGCTCATGGATACATCTTATTACACTAATTGTGAATGGGGGGGGGGGGGGGTCTACACTTGACTAGTAATGCAAGCTCTTTTCTAGAGTCTATCCAACTTATTATTCAAACTAGACTGGTTGTGATGTAAACTCGCCCGCACACAACCTCCCATCAAAGAGAGCATTTTTGACACAATACTGAATCACTTTCAAAAATAATAACAAAAACAAAAACAAAGACCCCCAAAACACGAAAACGAAGACCCCATAGAAATGAAATTCAAAACCGTGTATGAAGGCATAAAAAAAATAAAAGCAACCACAATGACGCTGCTTAGTAAAAACTGCAGACATCTGTGGGCAACATCCAACCTCATTCCCAGGGTCTCTCCTCTTCCCGCCCCCTTCCATTTTCTGGGGTCTTCGTTTTACTGTTATGGGGTCTTCATTTTCAATTTTTGGGGTCCTTGTTTTCATGTTATGGGGTCTTCGTTTTCGTTTTTTTTTTTAGGGGGGTGGGGGGCTCTTAGATCTTTGGTCTTCATTTTTGGGGTCTTTGTTTACTCAACTACCCTTTAGCCTGATATGCAACAGCACGCAGTACTCATCATGCAATGGGGGATTCAATTCATTGCTGAATGTTCCAATCCTTTGCTCAAAGGAATTAGTTACTTTGAGTCCTTGTCTATATATTTACACATGTATACTCTTAATTTTGTGTGTAATTGTATTCCATTAGAGGGGTCATCCACTAGATTAGCCTTTGCAATTTGGATGATCCCAACTCGCTCTCGTTTTTGTTGTTTCAATTTTCTTTTATTCCCTAGTTGCACTGTATTTAGTTGCCCATGTAAACTTAACTTATATGTCATGTAAAACGGAGCTGAGTCAAATAAATCATCATCATCATCATCATCATCATCATAAAGCGCCTGAGGATAGGAAATGTCTTATTGCCTTGCTTACGGTCACAGGAAATTTATTTCCAAACACTCGGTGGCCATAGTATGCCATACATATGCTTTTGCTGTTGTTTTCTCTCTGTTCTGTTGTCTTCAACTCCCACCATGCCCTTCAATGCTAGTGGCATCAAAATAACTTGTTTTGATTTTTAAGACATTCATGGGTGGGTGAGTGAGTGAGTGAGTGAGTGAGTGAGTGACATCAAAGTGCCTCCTATGCCTCATGGCATGACTAAGTCATCCATGAGCTAAAAATGACTGCGTGGGAGGCTAGTAAAACATGGACTTGAAAACAAGAGTTAAATTTTGTGTCTAGATCAAACCTTGGATCGTCATTAAACATCTCTGCTGGAGTAGTGGCATCCATCTCATCAAATTCTGCAGCCTCATCACGAGCCCCTAACATGAGGGGGAAGGTAGGCAGTACAACCTAACACAAAGAAAAAACAAACAAACAAACAAACAAAATGTGCCTAAGCTTGAGAAAAATTCAAATTCAACATTTTCCTGAATCAGAAAACTAGGGCTGGCTGTCAAATAATGCACCAGAGACAAAGCAAAGAAACATTTTTTGTGCACAATGTTCTTATACAAATGTCCAGGTTAGGCTATGCGGAGATCAAACTCTCTCAGATACTTTTACACATTTTCCAAAATGAAATTTACTTCCAGAAGAAATTTGAGGTTCTAGAACAAGAAGCACTGTAACTTAAACAGCAATCTATGGAAGTATTTATCTTGAAGATTTCCACATGAAGGCCATCAGACCATGTTAAGAGGACACCATTAATACCATGATCAAACAAAGGATGGTGCAGAGGTCTTTTCCATTTTTGTTGCTTACTGCAACAGTATCTGTTGGAGGAGATTTCAATGTACTTTTCATACACCTTATTCCAAAATGGCAGCCAATTTATTATTAGTTTGTTTCCATGTTAATTGGCCCTCGTTGCCTCATTTTCACTTCAAAATTCTTTTGTATTGTGTACCTGTTTGATAAGGCAAAGAGGGCTAATTAATATGCAAACCAAAAGAAGCTGAAGGATAGTTAAAATAAGGTCATTCTGCAGATAGATTTACCTCAGCTGTTGGCACAAATGATCTGCTCTGACAGCTGTTATCCATGCTGCGGTCAGGTTTCTTGCTGATTGCTACATCAAGAGAGGTACCTTTCTTCTTGCCCTCAACAGGCTTCTCTTTTTCTTCGCCAACCTTCTCTTTCCCTTCCTGTTCACCTTTTTTCTCCTCTTTGTCCTTTCCTCCATCTTCTTTGCTTTTTTCTGCCTCACCCTTTTTCTCCTCTCCCACATTGTCACCATCAGTCTGATCAACACTTTCATCTTCTTTGTTCTTCTCCTGTCCATCTTTGTCCGTAGCAGTTTTCTTTGCATCTTCCACCTTTAACAAACTCACTTTCAATAAATTTTCCACTGGATTTGTCACAGAGAGAGTGACTTGCACTTCCTGCAGAATGAAGAAACTAGATGGTGAAAAACATAGCCTGCTACACTGGACTGCATTCACAGCTTATGTACTGAGAAAACAGGAATGTTTCTAAAATTACTTAAAGTTATGTTTTCTTTAATCATCTGTACCAGTACTGTAATACATCTACACCATCCACCATCAACCAGTGCTATTTGCATCCCTACTGACATCATTAAAGTATATCTGCTGTTATTAGCAGATTGGTAAACTACGTTTTCCCAACAGATCCTATCACCTTTTGATTTCACTAGAAGGAATTTTATAGCGTCCAATCTTCTTTGTTAGCTTTGAATTTCATGAATAAGCTAATTTGCAACCACATTCTTTTGCAATCTTAGGTGCAAGTATATGGAATGGCACTCCAGGTGCACTTGGAAAACTAGGTGAACATTCTTTTAAAAACAACCTAAACAAAATTTAATTAATTTTACAGGCCTTAAAAAAGAGGATGCTTGCCATAAAAGCTCTATTAAGCCCCCCATCTATATTAACTCCCCCCCCCCCCCCCTCGCTCTCTAATAAGACCCCCATTTGGAAGTCAGTTTTTGTAATAAGCCTCCCTCTCTAATAATTTTGATTTTTCTATTTTCTTCAAACTTGTAAACACTAGTTAATATTGCTCCTTTTCTACTTGTAGTTCTCTTTAGCTTTGTAAGTAATCCTAAACATGTAGTCAGGTTTTGTTTTTTGTCTGGAATTATGCGTCTAATTAATTAAATAAATTTAATAATTTATTTATTAAAACATTAACATATTTACTTATTTCTCTCAAATTCTGCAATCCACTTTGATTAGCTATAGCTATTTGCAGGTTGCTAATATTGTCATTGTTATTCTACAATTTAAATAAAATTGTGATTAAGCCTGGTGCAAGCAATTGCCAACACATGACAGTCACATACCTTTCCAAACTTAAGAATGGGAACATTTGAAATTCTTAACATCGGAAGATAATGCCTGCAAAACAACATACAATACTATCATTGACACAAAAAGAGCAATTTTTACAGAGGATGAATTATCGAAGACTGACAAGACTTACATAGAGTGCACTACACTCTATACAGGCATGCCCTGCTCTGTGATCTGTACCTTGTATCATTTATTAACTGTTCCACTACTCACACTGCTCCTAATTGAATCTTGAACTTGATAGATGAAGGGTTAAATTCTGGTTTGCTAAGATTATGTTCGCATTGCTGCCAGGAAACAAAAAAGAACAAATCAAAGGTCAGTAAAAAGGCCTACTGTATGAGCGATAGCAAGTGTATGTATCAACCCAGGTTTTGAAGGACAGAATGTGGCTGTTAAAAGGGGTTTTAAAAGTGGTAGAAATTAAGATAACGTAGTAAATTCAATAGGGCTGGGGTGGGGGGAGGGGTGGTAGGTGGGTGGGCATGTTATCCCATGGCACAGATGTAACTTGGTAGAATCTCAATCAAACTTCACCTTACAGGTAAGTCATTTAATTTTTTTTATTACTCGTGCCTGAAAGGCAACGAGTCTTGTATTACCCGTTCTTTTTTTTTCTCGTCGTTTCGTCCGTCACTTGCCCCGTACCCCTCTCGGCCAGAGGAAGAAACGATGACAACTGAATGAATAAATTTTGTTATTTCCAGTGACAGGGCTTGAACGCACGACCCTCAGATCTTAAAGCTCATAGTCCGCACCTTATCCAATTGGGCCACTTGCTCATCAGTTGCTTTACCTCATGAAGTTATTAAAGTGAGTGGTAACCAAAGTCACGAATTGTTAAAGCCGTTGCAAAAGAAATGTTTAGTCAGAATTGAATTACTTCAATATATATGTCATAGCAAAGGAATTTAATTGAGAGCGTTTCTTTTGATCGGTTTTCAGAAACATATTGAAAAGGTTTGAGAATCGCAAGAAAACTTGAGATGTTATAGCTTGATAAACTAAACCACACAAAACATGCGAAGAATATTAATGAGCTTCAAAACTAATTTGTTTAGTACCGAATACACTTTGGACAGATAGATGATTTTTTTCCTTGTTATATTCTTCAGGTGTAACAACTCTTTTGTAGCTAAACCACCTTAAACAGCTTATTACTCGTGCCTGCAAGGCAACAAGTCTAGGATTTGGCTCTGTTCTTCATTTGTTTTTCTTATTTTTGGTCTTTTCCCAGCGCACGTGTCCAACACGCACCACTGCACACAAGGGTTTACCTGGGTTTAACAGAAGGTTGCTCATCTTCACGTGTGGCACACGTAACTTGAGTGACCTTTCTGTGCAGTTGAGCGACCTTGTATGCAACACTGCACGTTTTGGATTAAAAAAACTATTTTTGGGTAATTTCAGTGGTTTGTCTGTCCATGTCTCGAATCCTAAACCGTTCCATAAGCGTTTTCTTTTTCAAACGCTCAGCAGAAATTAAATCCGTCAATGTAAAGAATGCTGGATTAGATATTTTGCAATAAATAAACTATATTCTCTGTATTAGCTGTGCTTAGTAAATATAGTGCAGTGGTCATCCACACCGCTTTTGAGGCAGATAAACCCAGGTTCGGACCGCTGTAGCAACAGCTAACATGAGTTTTTTTTTATTGTTTCTCTTTTTATTGTTTGTCTGTTTTGTTTTTGTTGTTTTTATAATATTACTATTGTTATCAATGGTTGACCTGTAAAGCAATTCGGAAGTTTTAAAGGGATATACTGGTTGACAAGGTACAAACAAATAGACTTGAACGTCACGAAAGCGCAATGCATCTGATGTAAAGGAGGACAGACAGACTTTTCTTTTTCTCCTGTTTCCCGCCAACTTAGGGATATACAGTGTAGTTTTGCAGGCACGAGTTTAGGCTAATTGCAGCCTCTTGTTTTACCTTGTTAACAGTGCCCTCAGACTTACACAGGATTTTGCAGCAACAGACACATGAAGTCAAATTCTACAGAACATACAACACTATTTTAATAAGGATACCTCACAAATTAATGTGATCTCGTAAGCTGAAGCCACTCTTTGGGCACTAAGGCCACATGGTAGTGGGCATTACCACCTTCAGCTTACCAGATCACAATTTGTGAGGCATCCTTGTCACTCCAGCCACATCCCTCAAGCTTTACATTTTCACTAAAATTTAATAGATTCAAACTAGACAAAAGTTGAAAGTGACAATACCTACAAAAAAATCATGAAGGCTTCTTCTAGTGATACCTACCCTACAGCGCTGGGATCTCTTTGCCAAAAGATGTTTGTGCCTTGGATGAAGATCACTAAGTTGTTACAAAATATAACAGAATTGTTACTCAAGAAATATTCATTGCAATATCATTAATGTCAAACAAACATAACAGGGACTGGTTTGTTTGTTAGCTGGTGTTGTTCTGGGTAGTCCCTGGTTCAACTCTTCAGTCATCCTTGTGAATAGCCAACTGGTTTGCCTCCAGCCAGCTGGAATTCTTATCATGTTCTGTTTATTTTAAATTATTTGTTTCTCACATAGTTTGTATTCATATCATTATCCCTGAAAAGCCCTGACAGGGAGAGGATAATAATAAAGTAATTAATTTAATTTAATTTAGTTGTTTTATACATTCCAATAGCTCTGTTAAGTGTTGATAAGTTTAAAAACAGACAGTCACATTGACTTAAGAGCAGTGCCATAATTTATTCGGACCTCTTTACTTACGCAAGGGTTCCTGGTTGGAAGTCGGGCTGGCACAGTCTCTGAGGCAGGTGTGGAACTAGGCAA
Organism: Pachyseris speciosa; assembly: GCA_016490735.1. Taxonomy (NCBI): domain Eukaryota; kingdom Metazoa; phylum Cnidaria; class Anthozoa; order Scleractinia; family Pachyseridae; genus Pachyseris; species Pachyseris speciosa. The sequence goes on from JAEMWC010000936.1 coordinate 254,481, forward strand.
GCAAAATGTGCATACTTATTCATTTGATAAAATGCATGTTTGATAAAATCAATGATTTACAGGATAGTCAAATGAACTTTCTACGTAATTATAATATATCTGTAATTATAATGTAATTAGCACTATAGATATAGTTTTACATTTTTAGCATAGTTAATTTCATTTTGAACAATATTTTATCATAATAATAATAATATAATTAATTTATTTGAATAAATTTTGCGCTATACAATTAATAAAATTATTAAATATTATTATTATTATTATTAAAGTCAAGGCAAACATGAAAATATATGCTTAGTTTTTATTTTAACTGCCTATAAACTGCCCCCAGTTTATTTAAACTGCCCCATAACCCATCAAACCAAGACTAGACCCATGCCTCTTTCTAGCTCGATCATGGGACATATGATGGCTAGATTTTGTAGCATTTACTACCTATAAAAAGTCAAGACTTGGTTTAAAAAGGCTCAAAAATGTGCAGTGCATTTAAAACAGGTGCAAACTAAAGATTTATTTAAGTGAAAAAATATTTCAGGGTTGGGGATGTTACTTAGTTTCAATAAAATCAGTCTTCTGTTTTCTTTTGCCACAATTTTGATATCCCTTGCATTACTGCATACATCCCATTTGTTCTTATCAAGTATTACTTTCCTTATATCTGGCTTCCTCACTTGATTTTCACACAGAAACTCAAGCTGTGCTGTATTTGGGGTGAGGGCATTGCATTTTACTCACCTTTTTCAAGAATCAAAGGTTTGTTATAAAACTCCTCAGCCAATGTTTCCACTTCTTCAACAGCTTCACTGGGGTTCTTTAAAGTTACTTCCTCATCAACCATTTCCTTCCTAAGCACAAAATAAATACTTTTGTTGCCCCTACACATTTCCAATAGAAGTAGCAGGGAGGAAATATTGAAATATCAAGCAAATTTATCTTTTGTGATCCCTTCCTTAATTCTCATGACCACTCTGTCTTATAAAGTGTTGACATTGCAAGGAGAAATTTGATGCTGATCACTCTTGGGGCCTATAAATACACTGTTAGTATCAGTATTCATAAGCTAATCCAACTAAGCCAATTTGGCAGAAGGAAATAGAATAAAGTCAAGAGAGCATGTTTGAAAGAATTGCCTTTGTAGTGAACTTTATTAATAATATGGTATCTCAAAGCAAACTACATGTAGTTCCTTGACAGGTTGCTTTGAATTAAGAGAGATTCAGGGTCATGTTACCTAAAGGTCATTTCCATTTTTAAAAAAAAGAGTTAGTCTGGGCACTGGTTAGGTGGGATGTCATGATATGTCTAGTTGCCAGTCCTTAAGCTAACATAGAAATACTCTGTTACCACTGTACATCTTTAGTTCAGTTCCCCATCTTGACTATTGTATCATGCATGCATCTTTTCCCATAGATCAAAACTAGTTGAAGAAGAATCCAGTCTCGTCTTCACTTGACCCTGTGGGAGGTGGTCTGGGAGAGATGATAAGATGAACAGAAGGAAGGAAGGGGGGGGGGGGTTTCAAAAAAAAATAAATTTTACAAAAGCAGGTTAACAGCTTGTATAGAGAGAGGGTTTGCCACTCACTCAGAGAGAAAGAAATTCCTTGACATTTCCCTGCCTTTTCACTGACCACAAACCAATTTTCACTGACCACCCAAGAAAAATCCTTGGGCAGTGAAGCCAGCAATGGAGCCACAGAAATCAACTCCTTTGCTGAAATTTCTTGAAACAATGTTACCTTTGGCTAGCCAAAAGTAAAATTCACTGACTTTTCACTGACTTTCAGGAAGAATTTAGAATTTCCCTGACTTGGTCACAGTTCCCTGACCTTTCCTTAGGCTTCAAAAATAATCTGTTTTCCCCTATTTCTCTCTGATTTTCCCTTGACTAAGGCAACCCTGTGTAATGCAGAAATTAACAAAGCAAGACTTCATACCCTTTTGGACCAAAACTGGCTGTGAGATAAGACAAACTGCTCTTGCGTCTTGTGAGAGATGACAATCCAAACTTATCCTGAGAATGAAATGTGGAATAAAAAAATCAACAAATTTTATGCTGCGACAAATGGGAACAAGTTACCATTGCAAAGAAAAATTTCCAAATACATGCCTATCAATATCTTGCTACAGTAGACTTCATTATTAGCCACAATTAAAATCAAGCTTTACTATAATATGGTGGATTTTCCATGGGTGCAGACAGATATGCTTGTCATTGTTTCTGACAATCTGTCACTCAGATATTGCTACGGAAGCTTGGCGTCGGTGCTTCTGGCTACAGATCTGATATTTTGAATCCCACACTGTGCTCAGTAAGGACACATTGTAAAATGTCATTATGATATTTCTATTAATAATTGTCAGTCCTGCTAATAACTGTACATTATGACACACAATACAAATTATTGCAAATTATTATTTTTGCAACTAACAGTATTTGGATAATGTGTTAATTTTATGCTCCAAGACAGCTAAAGCTGTAAAATTATTATTTTAAGTATTTTACCAACACATTCTTTACTCATTTCTCTTTTGATCAAAGGCATAATTTCCATCATGTAAGTTGTGAAATGTGAGGTAAGAAAAGCACCACAGTTTATATTGCCAAAACCCCAAAATACTTTTTCACTAAAATAAATCTTTGCACCAGTTCGAAACGCATTGCATATTTTTGCACCGTTTTTACACCATCTTTATTTTTTATATTCTGTAAAAGATATGAAATCTAGCCATCATCTGTCACACGACCAAGCTAGTAAGGGCCATGGGGATTCATGTATTTCTGATTCGATGTCACAAACTGATTTACATCATGGTAAGTCATTGTAAACATGCATGCAACGCAGTTTGTGGCATCAAATCAGGAACAGACCCATCCTCCTTCTGACACAGTCATGTACCAAACAAAGCTTACTTTATCATAACTGAAGCCGATATAAAAACTCCAAAACTGGAAATAAAGGCTATTATCATATGACCTGTATGGCCCTGCGATACGAATTTAGAGGATTTCGTCGCGTCTAACCATGTACATTGACTTTACAACCAGAAAACAAATACAAACAATATATTAGATCAATTTTCTGTGCAAATTTGTCAATTTTTTGGAAAAAATTCATCTTCTCCATGCTCATGAAGAGTCTAAAGAGGCCATATGATAAAACACTTATTGACTGAGTCAGGTTGGGCCAGACAGGAAAATATTTGGCTCTTGGTCATGGTGCTCGGTCCATATGGCATGACGTCGAGCCAAATATTTTCCAGTCCAGCCCAACCTGACTCAGTCAATAAGTACATAATATTTTGGAATAGGTGCTAAGTTTTCTATCAGCAGAAAAAATATTTTGGGGTTATAAGGTGCACTTTAATTTATAATAATGGTTTGTGGAATATGGCGTTTATGTCAGGACTTGATGTGCTCACTGATTTGTTGAAAGTGGATGGAAAGATGTTCCACTATAAATGAAGGGTAGGTGAAATAAATTTATATAATTACTTTCAGTTTCCTACCTTTCGTGTTGAGAACTGGATCCAATTTGTGAAGTTTAAAGCATTCAGGATTAGACATAAAAGAACATTTAATCAATATTTTTTTGTGTTGAGCCCACTATTTTATTCATGCATAATATGGTAAATCATTGTTTTATTCTTATGTTTTAAGGTATAGTAATGTAATTATTTGTTTAACATCATTCTACACAGCAAATTAAATAATGTTAAAAAGACTTATTAATAATTCATAAAGGAAATACAAAAGACATTAATTTTTAATGAGTGTGTTTATATCTGATAAAGACACTGCTAAATTTTACTTTTGATTTTCTACGGCAAAATAACCCAAAATCTACATTTTAGTGTAAGAATGGATAGATGTATGTACAGTGAAATTTTTTAAGCCATTCAATAAATTAGCAATTCGTGTTTTATCAAGTCCTAAAACACTCGGCTGCGCCTCGTGTTTTAAACTTGATAAAACACTCCTGCTCATTTATTAAACATTACTTAATTGACTGCTTGAATTTAAGGCTAATTGAATTTTTAAATAAAATTTCTAAAAAGCAAGACTTAAAACAGCTGAAAACCCTCAGGAGACACTTAGTGTTTACAGCAAATAAAAATTGAAAGATTATGCTTTTAAAATTTGTACAGTAACCAGTACAATCAGCTACCGTATTTTAAGCAATTGAAGCTAAAACATTTTAAGACATGTTACTTTCCCTAATTAACAATACTTCTCAGGTGTATGTAAATTAAAAGTATTTTCCACTTTACTCTTTGTTTAGAGTGATTCACAAGATATTATTTCTTTAGTACATAGTACAGATATTTTATTAACCAAAACTGTGCATGGGATTATTAATAGTCCAGTTTCAAGTTTGCCATGACCACTGAATAAAAGCACTAAGAACGCATTTGTACAGGGTTAGTCTCGACCTAAAGTAAAATATTCACAAATACTGGCGGGAAGGTGCCACAAATTTGAAAATTAAACAATAGACAGAGCTGTAAACAGATCATCTTCTTGCTGGAATTTGTGAATATTTTAATTTAGTACGAGGCTAACCCTGTACAAATGCATTCTCAGTACTTTTATTCAGCAGTCGAACTCGAAACTGGACTATTTTCACTCATCTCACTACTATTCAGTCATACTCACCGACAGATGCATATAGTTGCGCCTTTTGGTCAGTTTCTTTTTCTCCCTTTCAACTCTTTCTTTCTGTGCAAGTTGCCTGTAGTATTCCACAAGGTTGTTGATCTGTTCAATAGGACAGCAATAGCTCAGTTGAAAAACATTAAGACAATGAAAAAAGAATGCCAAGACTCTAAAAAGTGATGTTGTTTTAGCAGAAATCTGCTTAAGGTTACCGTGTACCTTCAGGGGTGTCTCTGATCTAAGTGTTGTAGCGGCTCCCGATTACATCCCAGATACCATAAACTGTATATCAAATTAAAGCTAATTGAACTAGCTATTTGAATATTTCATTAATTTTGTGAAAAAGTGAATTACTGAACGCTCCATCGAGTTTAAACTCAAAGGTGTAAATTAACTTTTGAAAGCTACAACTAAATGTGATTTTCGTATTTAGGGAAATTGATATTTTTCTTGAAGTCTGGAAACCAGACGCTAAAAAAACGTGTTGGGGTTTTCCTTTATTCGACTGCATTCAAAAGTTACAGAGCATTTTCAAATTTGCTAGGAAATGAGACGGAGCGGGCGCACGGAAATGGCTCTCAGCGAAAAACGGTTTTGAATTATCTAATTCCCCAACACGTTTTTGTTGAAGATAAGTTATTCTAGCGGCTGTCCAAATTTGATCGAAATCGAACAAATCGCCCTTGAGTTGTAACTCTTGAAAGTGTCCTCTTCAAGACAAAAATAAACTTTGTGAAAACAGCGCTTTAAAAAAATCTTCACTACACAAACAAACACCGCCCGCAAACACCTCTATCGACGATCGGCCAATCAATTTACGCTAACTTTTCTTCCGGTCACCTACTGTGGAAATTTTCCGCGTAATTTTATCTGCACGCAAACTCTCATGCTACAAACAGTTCACTGGTTTATCATTTTGTTACATATTCTCCGGCTTTGACTAAGTTTACCTGACCCATCGTCATAGCCGAAAAACTAAAAGCGCACAACCTTCATGAAGCAAAGCAACTTTTTTGCTAGCAATATTTCCCGCGCAAATCGCTTCGGTTGGCTGCATTCGCATTAACATATTGTCCATGTTTACATCCGGTGCATATAGGTTTTTCCCAATCTCTCGGCGACTATTCACTCGTTTTGAATTGTGTTTTTTTTGCTTGAAAGATCACAGTAAAAAGTTCATTTTTATGGAGAAAAATAAAAATCGAAAATTTTATACCCTGAACGTACACAGTAACCTTAAAAGATGATACATGTCTCATCTTCATCTTATAATGTTCAGTAAGTGAAATTCAAATACCCTTTTAGCAGCTGGACTTTCTTGTTCCTGCCAGGCACCACTTGCTAAACACCAAGAAAGGCATATTCATGTCAACAGGGAGCATAAATACAGAACTATGTAAATGCAAACAGAGACCTATGTAGAACATTGTTTAATTTGCTATTCTAGTCCACAGTATATTTAGTTCAATGTAAAGTGTATTTGTTTAGATGGGGTGAAATGCAATTTAACCTAGTTAACGTCTAGAAGTAAGTCTTTGCTTAGTTTATTGGCAGGCATGGCATTTGCGTTTGCTGTTAGCCCTTCTGGCTTATGTCTGACGTCTTCAGGCAGTCCAGTGGTCAGCAGCGGTTCTGTTTATTTTATGCGTGCACCTTTTCCACGTGCTGGTAGTTTTTACTTGCTCTGCGTACGGGGCATTACAGCTCGTGTGTTTTCGAGTATTTCCCCTCCCTTCCCTCCCTTTAGTTTTCTTCTTATTATTATTACTATTACTATTATTATTATTATTATTTATTATTATTATTATTATTATTATCTTTATTATTTATTTATATGTTTCTTCCACTGAACTCCTAGTTCAGTGTGACGGGTGCTTGGTTTGGGGCTTGGTGTTGCGGTGGGGCTCGTGGCTGGGTTGTGCATACGGCAGGCTTATGGGGTGTTCTACCAACCTGGGTTTGGGTCGGCGGTACCAGCCCCCAGGTCCCTGAGCACCTAACCTCCACTTGCGACGCAGACGTTAACTAGCCATTGACCAGCCATAATTTGCCAGATTAGTGTACTAATGGCAATTATCACAATAATAAAATAAAATAAAATACATATATTTATCCATGGTATCAAACATCTTAGCAATTTAAAACTAATGCCAATAACAATCCTAAATAACTCTAGTGATAATAATTAATGGGTGCCTGCTTTCAACATATTTTTGCTAAAAAAATCTTTACACCTGTTTGAAATGCGGTGTGCGTTTTAGCACCTTTTAAACTAAATCTTGACTTTTTATAGGTTGCAAAATTTACGAAATCTAGCCATCATCTGTTAGACAACCAAGATAGTAAGGGGCATGGGTCTATTCCTGGTTTGACGTCACAAACTGATTTGCTTCGTGGTAAGTCTTTGTAAACATGCATGCAAAGCAGTTTGTGACGTCAAATCAGGAATAGACCCATGCCCCTTCTGACTTGGTTATGTACCAAATGATACTTATTTTGTTGCAAGTTTTGAAGCCCATAGAAAGTCCAAAACTGGAAATAAAGGCTACATGTTTTTGGAAAAGGTGAAAAAAATTATATTTATTTAGTGGAAAAAATATTTTGGGTTTACGTGCACTTGAAAATGTTTTAGACAAAGTCAGTTTGTGCAGCATTTGAATTTGATAAGAGAACAGAACTGAAGAAAAAGTGATTGCAGCACCACATACCAACAGTCTTATCTTCTATGCCAACATCCCTGGAAGACCAGCGGCAGAACCCACAGGCTAAGTAATACACTTTCTTTGCTTGAGTCGCTTTGGAGTCCTCAGTCTTGTCTGATTGTATGGCAACAGCTGTGGCTCGTGTTGACAGGGTATTCCCACAGCTTGGGCAGTCAAAACAGTTGGCACATCTGTCAAATAAAAAGCTTTCAGTTTAACTTTGGTACATGTACATGTTTGGCATAGATTTGAACATGCCTAATTGAAGAAACTAAAATTAATTTCCATCTGTCTTCGAGAACTTTATGATTACATGCAGTCATTATATATCTTCTTTCATCCAATTCTTTAGATTTTAACTCTACATCAAAATAAAATACTACCTTTCCAAGATAGTCAAGCAAGAATATTATTGATCGTACTTCGATCAAAGTCAGATTCAGGAGATAAAAACATACTGAGTGTATAATCTTCCTACTAAATTTGTTCCTTAGTACAAAACTGAAGGTTCAGCTTACCTATTTTTCTTAACCTTGGCTTCTGCTGAAGGCATATTTTCCAAACAGTTTGGGCAATAATATGAATCGACCTTGAAAATAACAAAATAACATCATAGGTTATCAGGTTTGCAAGTTTGTATCAATACCGGCATTCGTCAA
>JAEMWC010000936.1:265000-272500 GCA_016490735.1 Pachyseris speciosa
TCTGATCTGTATGGTAAGCACGGAACAAAGTGTAGCCAACCACAAACATATTCGAAACCACAATGGAATCGATCAACCATGACCTAACGCTGAACAAAACAATTTTCTTTTTTCAGTCGGCGTTTTGTGTCAGATGAAAAGAATAATTTTCGCTTGATTGAACAGCTCGAGAAGTTTCGCACAGCAATTCAGTAACCTAGCACCCGGTGTTCTGTCAGATAAAACGTCCGTTTCTTTATAAATTCGTAAAATATCCTGTTCATCGAAGGTACACCTGCCGGACACAGATATTTTGTTCCGTGTTCTTTTCATATCATTTCACACTTGGGCAGTAATTTGAATGCTTTTTTAGGAACTTTTTAGTATGGAATGGCACGCATATAGATAATACTCCTAATAACAGCAGGTCGACCGAAATATCAGTTTCTAGAGGAGGATACTTCTTAATTTTCTCACATTTTGTTGGACCACTCTCGTAGCAGGCAAACCGAACGATTTATTGCATCGCAAAAGGGACGCAAAATGGAGACGGAATCGCTTCTATGTGACCACGGGGAACCGGAGCAAAGTAAACATGTAAAGGAAATCAAGGAGCTTCGAGCAAGAATCAGGAAAGACAAGAATAACAATCTTTTCAACATGGAGCTGGCAGACGACGAATTACTGCTACTCTTCCTTCGAGCGCGCAGATTCAATGTGAACGCCTCCTTCGAACTTTTGTGCAATTACAGTTTATTTCGAGACAAAAATGCGTCCATTTATCAAAACCTGTCTGCTTTGCAGTTGCATCACGTTATCGAGGATGGATTTCCCTGCGTTTTACCGTACTCTGATCAGAACGGCGCGAAAATGATGGTTATTTTCGCGGGTGGATGGGACACCGATACGTATGGCACGGCAGATATTTTGAAGGCCTTCATTTTAAGTATGGAACGATTAATCAAGGACGACGAAGTCCAGCTGAACGGAATTATCATCATTGCGGATTTTTCTGGTTGGACTGCCACTCACGCGTCGCAGTTGTCTCTTTCTTTTATTCGTCAAGTTTGTTCCATGTTCCAGGTGAGTTTTGACAAACAGCAATCAGTTTAGACTGTAACACGCGATCTGCTCGAGTGCGCGTCTGGATGGTAGACGTATAGACTAACGCGGATAGATCTATTATTGAATATTAATTAACAAGGTACCTTGAACTTCAATTTGTCCCATTCATTTGTTTTTTTATACATTCAGGAGCCCTAGGGGCTCCTGATAAAATTGGAGGGTTGGTTTGGGAAGAGCTTATATGCGCGCTTTTAGTGTAAACTTAATTCTGCAGCGTCGTTTTGCGGCGTGATTAATTTCACAGCGTAAAATGTTTCATGGATTCCCTTGAAGCAAAGCTAAAATATGGACATAGATCGATCCTTTTTGTTTTCATCAAACCATTTACTTAGTCTAAGAATCAGTATTGTTTAATGTTTAGTTGATGGCACCTGCCGAATAGGAATCTTCTTTTGTGAATAATGAATAAACAAAATTCGTATCGGGCCTTGCCCTTTAGTATAATTCAAAGGTAATAGACCGCAAACAAATGTTGCTTCTAAAAATATCTGCATGTAATAACTGTTCATCAGTAGGATACCTAAAATGTGTGCAATTCCACAATTGGTTTCGGCTCCATCAACTCCTATGCCAATTGCAGAACATTTAAGGAGGAGCCACCCACACTGTGAGCACAGTTATTGACAATACATATTTGCAAGGAAAACAAGGCAAAATAATAGGATAACAAAGGATACCGCGGTGTCTCTCAATCCTGGATTGCTAATCTCATCTGCTGCAGGGTAGCAGGAGCACCCAACGACAGGTTTCGGTAGATATCTGTTCGATGGAGATTAGTTCGCCTTAGACTTTCGGCGTCGATTAAAGACTGCACTTGGATTTTCGTAACTTAAACGTGAAGATTCGCAATGGGGAAATAATAGCCCCTGGGGTTTTTGGAAGGGTGGTATTTACTGTTTTTGGCAGTCAAAAACGTCAGCTATCATTTTTGGATAGGAAATATTTCCCAAGAAAGTTCGGGGAAAGTTCACTTCAGCTAGCATTTTCTCAAAGGAAGCTTTTGTTCCCTAACATTTTCGGGCAATTAATTTTTCATCTACGAAATCCGAACAGATCAAATTCTTCTAGCTAACGGAAAAAGTCCCTTGCACCAGACTTCAAACCGCATAAGCTACTTAAAAATGCCTTTTTACCGCTTTTGGTTGATTTAGCTAGTTTGGTACCCCTGGTGTAGCACAATACTTCTCAACGATAGCACCGTGGCGTTTTAAGAATTTAGTCAACGAGTTACGAAGCAGAGTAGATTTGAAGCCTTGGTGAAGGAGATGTGATGAAAGCCGGTGAAGTCGCACGAGAGAGACCACGCTATCGGCGCGTGTCCCTTCACGAATTCACACTCTCCGCTATTTGTTTCTCTTTCCCTGAACGTTAAAACCATCTTTCTAGGTCAAATTTGTGCATTACATTTCAGTCACTCTGAATGTAATAAAAGACAATTGTTGGCCCAATCATCATGCAAAAAAGTACTGCAAATCAGAAACCTTGCCGTGGGGATTATTATTATTTTCCTTTTAATTTCCAAAAATTGCACGCTTAATGAAATTATTAATACTGGCACGAGGATTACATTCAAACCACCAAGGAGACGCTTATTTAAAATTCATCACACGAAAATTGCTTCTGGGTCACCAAGGACACACTTTAACGCCATATTCAGTATCTGGTGAATTTAACAAGAAATTGAAATACTGGGTTCGTCCTTTTTTTTCATCCTGACCTTGAGCAGTTTCTGTATAATGGAATAACGATTTAAACAAAAATCGACCATGATGTCTAGTCTTCCAAAGTGAACCAAATGTAGTTTTTGTTTTATATTGGAGCTAATTCCGTCATGTTTGGAGGATTGTCCAATACACACGCACTGTATCGATCCGTATAGACTTACCAGAGTGCAGATTGGGTTCTTACTTGTAACTTCAACTGAATTCTAAACGAGCGCAAAGCGTCTCACGAAACATGCCTAAATTCAACCTTGTTCCCCGGGTCCTCTCAGTCTTCCTCCCTCGAGAAAGTACCTTGGTTGCGGCTGATCACGTGTCTGCTAGATTTTTCCAGATTCCAGAAAAATGATTGAAGCGAGGGGCAGGAAAGTTAAAGATTGTCTCCACTAAGTCGTGCACCCACCCTCTGTGCGGATTTGATTTGTACACGTGGAGACATAACCAGCCGCAACCAGAGTACTTTCTAGAGGGAGGGAGGAAGGGAGAGGACCCTGGGAGCAAAAGTCGACCTTAATTAGTCCTGTTGGGACGGAATGGAATATATGCGAGGAAAACAATGTGTAACTGTACAGGACGGGGGCCACAGAATTAACGATTTTCACATTTTGTTGGAAAACCTCATCCATGCTACAATCTTGGACAAAACTGTTGAGAAAATTGACCTTCCAAGCCTCTCTGCGTGCAAACATTTGAACCCCTCCCCCCATTACTAAGTTTATTTTTTGCAACTTTAGGATCACTACCCCGTTAGATTTCTTGGATTTCATTTTGTGAATGAGCCGTGGTACGTGAGAGCCGGACTGAGTTTGTTGAAACCCTTCATCAACGAGAAAATGTGGAAACGGGTAAGTCCCAAAATCGAAAGTCAACTTTTTTCGCGTAGTATCAGCCTTGCTTGTTACATGTATCTTCCGATTTATATTTTGGCTGATTAGATCTCTTGTAGATTCTACGTTAACTTACAGCGTTATCGTTGGCGGTCCTTTGCTTATTATTTTCACTTTATACAATGAAACAAAATTAAAGAAAAATATATGTCTTGATGGTATCCTTGAGAACGTTTGTTTGCTTATAATTTTTTTGTGAAGTCTCGGGAGTAATTAGCTGGGTGTTCTTTTCTCTTAACGTTCTTTAGATCCATGTACACGGAAACAACATGGCAACTCTCCACAAACATTGTCATCAAGATATACTTCCGGCGGAATTTTGTGGAAATAAACCAGCGGTCAACCGAGAGTACTGGGCACGAGTACTGTTGGATTCTGAGAGGACAGGTGGAGATCACGTGTACGGAGAGAACCCATTTAAATTTTCTCACCATCCAAACGAAAACGATTGGAAGGAGCAAGAAATTCCCTTCGTGATTAATACGTGATAAGCACATTCAACGCTAATCTCAGGCACATGTGTTGACGCAGAATTACGCCTTGTCCGAATAGTCCAGTTTCGAGTTCGCCATCACCGCTGAATAAAAGCACTGACAACGCATTGATACAGGGTTAGCCTCCACCTGAAATAAAATATTTACATATACCTGCGGGAAGGTGCCACAAAATTTTCAAATTTGTTAATCCAAGGCAAACAAGAAAGTAGCAACTCTGCAGAGATCTCACCTCAGAGAGTAGCCTGCGTACGTAAAAACAATAGACAGAGGTGTTAACAGGTCATCTTCTGGCTGGAATTTGTGAATATATTCACTTCAGATGGAGGCTAACCCTGTACAAATGCGTTCTCAGTGCTTTTATTCAGCGGTCATGGCGAACTCGAAACTGGACTTTTTATTGCTGGTTTTTCTCGCCCAAAATATTTTAATTTCTATTATTTTAATTTCTCGAGCCGGGAATTTTAATCCATGTAAAGGAATATAAATTTTTAGTAATCCCGTCATTAACTTTTGTTCACTATTGGCTATACTTTGGGTCGTGGTTTCCATCTTAACATTCGAGTGACGAACTGAATTTATTTTTAACCTGTAGTGGAATTTCGTCACTGAAATTTCTGGCAATCCTTATACTGCGGCTTTTTTGGTTTTGAAATATTAACAAACATGAGACATGTTTGACGGCTGAAAACTGTTCTTTTTATACGCGCCTATTTAAATTCATGACGTGACTTGTAGTTTTGACTTAAATTTTTAACTTCGACTGTAAATAGCGCCATTGAAGACATTGCAGTACTCCAGCGTTTTGTAGTCCACAAGAGGCTTGGGTTCGATTCACTGACGTCACTTATGATTGACGAGTTGGACTGTGCATGTAAAAATAAAGTACGATTTACGTTGCTGTGTTTGTAGGGATAATTCCGCTAATTTTTATTTGAATATTCTTGCAATTTAGCAGTTGTGAAGTTAAAGCCTGTAAACACATTTTTGTAGCGAAGAGGTGTTTTATATTAACAGGAATTGTATGCCGCAATCTGTATTAACAATCAATGTTTTCTGCCATAAATTGTGAGCTTGTCGTCTTTAGTAGTAGTAAACAAGGGACCAAAGGTGGGGGAACCAAATATCGCATGTTGTAATATCGCCATGTCGTCTTTTGTAACTAATAGACGGAGGGATCGACCAAACCGCCTAAGTGCTTCAGAGGGAGAGGATAATTAAGTATGTATTGTATTGTATTGTATTATGGGGAAACTTGCAGCCATCTTAAAAGCAGAGATTGTCCTGGGGACGAGGTTGAGGTGAAACACGACACAGCGGGAAAAACGATGAGAAGGTTGATCGGACAGGAAGCGACCCTTGAAAGCAAGGCTGCGTTGGTTTATTAATTAAAGAATTACTTTATTGAGCAGTGAACACGTCGTAAAAATGAACAATATAAAGTAAGCCTAATTCTTTTACATCGCAGGACGCTTTCCCCTGGAAAACAAAAGATAAAATTGATTAAAGAAGCACAATCACAAAACTTTATTCAAGATATAAACAAAAAAACTTAAAAAGATTTCTTGAAAGGGAAAATCGTGAAGTTGACCCTATATCTAAAACAACAACATCCCCAAAATAAAAAAGGAAAAATCTAGATTTTAAAACTAATAACTTATTTACCTACTCTAGCTAAAACTCTTCTTAAAACTATGTATTAAATATTTACAATTATTTCGAAAAAGAAACAGCGATCCGGAGTGTGCGATGGCTTAAGGCAAGTCATTCCACGCATTAACGATTCGTACAAAGAAGGAAAACTTGTAGCAATTCCGAGTGGCTAATTTTACGTAAAAGAATTCAGTGAAGTCTGAGTAAAGTAACACCGTGTAACTTCTTATTATAATTAATGTGTCGAAAAATCGAAATAAGAGCCGAAAGCCACAACGGTGGAGCACTTGCCATTGCCTGGTTTCATACCGTGAGGTACTGGGTCGAGTGCGGACTTTCGCGGACAAATTAAAAAAAAAACATACATGGCGTCCGCTGTTGCGAAGGAAGTAGCGTCCTCATCACGAGCTTATTGTTTCAAAAATATTTGGAGGCACAACTGCAGTGTCACTTCGTGGCGGAAGCCACGTTTTCTTTGTTTGTTCGCGAAAGTCCGCACTCGACCCATTACCTCAGGGTATGAAACTAGGCAATTGGTCGAACTTTGTGACAGTGACTTTCCAAGGGAGGGGAGGGAGTTAAAAATAATGTCTCGTCACCAGCTTACCTACGGGCTGCGATGGAGCTCAGAAGACTGTTGCCGCCAAGGAATGTCAGAGCACCAATAACAGCTAAGATTTTAAGAGTGGTGAACATGTTCTGTGGATGATAATGAGAAAACTCATAAAACCAGTTCTTTTATAGGATGAAACGTTCGTGAAGTAATTCAGTGCAGGAGAAGATTTATAAAAAAGAAAAGACTGAAGACATACCAGGCTGATGAAGAAACAGTAGTTCAGGACAAATATCGCTGAAAAAGAACCGAAAAGTGCACTTTAAAGCTTGGATCAACTTATACAGCACAATAAACTACCACAATGTAAGCACTTAAGAATTTTTTTTCAAGACTCCATACTAAGAACAACGCGGCAAAGCCAAAACCAAATATTTTCGAATGGAATTAATAAAAGGACCGCAAATGTTCTTATACCCACCTCCCAATCCAAGATGGAAAACTATTCCGCCAAGCGAGAACTGGAAATTCGACAGATTGGCTCCAAGCTTCATCCACTATAAACAAAACAAAAATTTCGGTGAAAATTCCCAAGCATTTCAGCGCTTGCTTTGTTGAGCGGCATTCAACTCACCTTAGTTTCTCAGTAAACACGAGTTCAGTTTATGTTTATTTTTAAATCGAGAGCATTTACCATTTGCACGAAAAAAAAAAAAAAAGTCGGAATGAAACGCTTACTCTGAGCTCTCACTGTGACATTGGCTTTTCCTTTTAAAGCAATCGAAAAGCGCGCGAAACCGGACCGGGAAAAGCATGGCTTGACAAATGGTACAGCAATTTTCCGGTCGTTTCGGTTGGAGTGGAAAAATAATTATGTATGAGAATTTTCATCTTTTCCGGAGACATTCCAGTGGAATAAGCTGTATCCTTTCAATTTGGAACTCAACCGAAAATTATGGTTTTGTTGACAAATGGTAAATAAGCCCGAGAATGCAGAAATCGTGCAATGCACTTAGCCAATCAAAGAGGAGAAGCACTCTTCTCAGTTAATCTGGTGGAAGGTAGTAATTTGGCGCACGTGATTTTTC
>JAEMWC010000936.1:277500-287500 GCA_016490735.1 Pachyseris speciosa
GATAATGGCTTTATATACTGCATATATCACATAGTCTCATGGTGGTTTACAATTCTGCTACTGGGTGAGATCGGACGTCAGCCTGTAAATCCAAGTTTTTAAAATTTACAACCCATTGCCAAGTGCTTCAGAATACTCCGTGGCTATAAATGCTACATAAGATATTCTACACGTAAATTACATGTTTCATAGGTATGCTTTTTGACCTGATTTGATTTTGTAGCGTGTTTAACTTTATTCACTACAGCTGGTGTAGCTACTTGGGATAAAGGGTGAACAGTTTGCTTGTGAAAACTCGTAAGGTCGGCAGACACTTGGCGACAAGTCACAGCGACAATTCCCCGCAAGTGGCATTACAGTTTCATGTGAAAATGCTGTTGCAGTGACCAAACTTTGTCCTAGCAACTTGAGGTACAAATTCAAACCTGCTTGAATCCAAAAGCGTCATTTATTTGCCCACAGACAAGTCGCCTTGTGTGTACTTAGTAGTAGTCTTGACACAGTGACACGTCTCTCAAGCAGAGCACGCAAGGCGGCTTATTGCAGAGACATGTCCCTGCGACTTGACACCTTGTGTTTAACGACCTTTATGTTGCTCTCAACTGATAAAGTTTTTATTATTCGGGATACCTACAGGTATACCGAGTTATAAATCATGTTACATTTCCGTCTTTTTTTCTTTTTCTTTTTTGCTTACGAGTTCTGAATAACCAATATGGTAAGAAAAATGTCTATGCGAATGTTTTCAAGTTTAGCAGAGAGAAAAAAAATGTTTTGAGAGAGCCAAAGTAAATTCCAGATGTTTTCACCGCTCAGTTCTGGCCGCCATGCTCTATATTTAGAGGAAACGAATATGGATCAGAAAGCATGCGTCCGACTTCTGCATCACAAAGGTATCCCAAGTAAAAGCTCATAGAGTGTCTTGTTCTTTTTGCACAGTGCTGACCGTACTCACCAAATCAAACTTGAACACTTTGCTCGCCTCAGGCTCAGCCACAAAGAAGATTTCTTGTTTGGTTTTCTCATTAGTGAGTCTGACGAACGCCTGATGAGGTGTAAATAGATCCCCAGACGACACGCTCTTCACTGAGAACCTCATCACAACCTTCTGATGGTAATCAGCTTCAATCACGCTGCTGATGGCTCCAGGGTACTCGACGCTGTAAGAAGAAACAACAACATTATCTAATCAATACCCGCAACTTGCAATATGCGACTGTGCTGATTTGTCATCAATTGTATCATGTCAACTTAAAACTGTCCTTGTAACTACACACTGTCACACTCGCTTAATTATTCCAGTACACTTGTATTCATTAGCATAGTAGGTGTATATTTTAAATTCAACTTTGTAATTAAAACTTTCAGTTGAAGATGACAGAAGTACTATCAAAACATGCTTTGCAAAATTATAACTTTACAACTTGTCTGTTGCTTTCCAGGGCCCGGTTGTTGGAAAGCTGATAAACTTAATCCGGAATTAGCATTAACCTTGGTTGCAGTTTTTAACTTTTGGATGAAAGTTTCTTTTGCTGCTTTTTGCTTTGATGATTGTCATCCTCTTATCTAACATTCCGCAGAATATCGGCATTGAACGTTTGTGGATGGAGAAATAAACTCCTTGGTTAATTTTTAATCTTGGATTAGGGTTAATCGGTATTTGAACAACCAGGCTCAGATATTTTGGCAATGAAAGGTATATGGTACAGTTGTAAGGTATGTGTGTTCGAAATATGTTAATGAAAGGCCCTTTTAAATACCTAAATGACAGATTTCCCTACCCTTTCATATACTTCGACTCGTGAAATCCCTACCCTTTCATATACCTGAAGCGTGAAAAAGGTACCCCTTTTGGGCGGAGATGTATAGGCTATTATAGGGAGTACTCCCCCCCCCCCCCTGGCATTAATGCAGACGCAAGGATTATGGAACATACTAGATCGATTTCTTGAAATCTTGGTGATCCGTTTTGTGCAGAAAGTATTTCCCTGGTCTGGAAAGTTATTGAAAATTTTTAAATAATACATACTCCAGGGAAGGAACAGTATGTTCAGATTTAATCTCTAGTCAGAGTACTTTGATCACTTTATATCAGGACAAAATGAGAAAAATAATATCAAACTGCATTGGTAACCTGACAGTCTTGGATTTGATGTTCTGTTCTTTGTCGACAACGGACAAGTCCACATCTTCAACAGTCACTTTGGTGACAACTTTAACTTTGACCTGTCATGACAGAAACGTTTAACTTTAACATGTGTATAACCAAGAATGATTTGGTTTTTACTCACACTGGGGTAGATCAAAGCACTCATAAAGTTAAGGGAAAGCTAGTTTCATCAGAAATTCAACTAGTTAATAAATACAAATTCTTCCATGTCTTTCGGTTGCTTTCTGACTCTCGGCGGCTGGTTACACAATAGGTGGTTTGCAGCCAGTCTCTAGAGACACAGATAACAATGGTGAAAGGAACAAATGCTGGTCGACAAACAAACAGAGCTAATGAGAAATGTATTGTTTACGTCCACCAACACAGCGGCAATGACATAACATGCAAACCACCTATAGCTGCCAGCTAATTTTAAGATGCAAGTGAAGCCCTAGTTTCTAATGCTTATCCACTAATTTAGGCCTATTATCAAATCCTGGGCTGGTTTCGATCTATTTACCCTGGTGACTAAATCTGCTTCCTAGACTACAGAGTTCAAGATGATTGTTAAGGCCAGAAGTCAACAGGGAACTTTAGCAAAGCGGGCGGCAACGGCAACGAGAATGCCACAAAAACAACAGGTTTAATGAGCAAAAACAATGTTTCTGCCATGCATTTTACATTTTGGTATATTTCTTTTTTGTCCTCTGCAAAACAACAACATGAAATGATCAAAGTTTAGGTTTTCTTGAGAACGTGAGTACATCACAGTAAATTTGTCTTTCCTTTTTTCTGACTGTTACTGCCAAATAGTTTCTGGCGTTAGTATTTCCTTTTAAGTTTTTAAGGTTTCTTGTTTTTTAAATAATCTTTAGTTCCTGTGGTCAAACCTACGAATATACGTACCCAGGTATAGCAAATGGAACAACACATTCTATTATCCTTTGTTTAAGAACCTTTTCTTGCTATGTATTAAGGTAAACCGCTAGTTCTAGTCATTTACTCACCATGATTACCTTTACGACCTTTTTCTACTCTGAGATCCCTCAAGCGGACACAGATGTAAGTTTTGAACCCTTTTTGTATCTTTTAGTTGTTACTTTCGTATCAGCGAACGTTAACCTTTTGATTCTATATTTTGTAACATTGGTTTTTAGCTAGTTTAATTGTAGTTTTTATTTCGTTGTTTCTTAGTTTTCGAAACCGCTTTCACCGTTTCTCCCCGCCTCACTCTGCTTTGCTTCGCTTCGCTTTTATCACTTCCAACATGTCTTCGCTTCAATGGTTCAATAAAGGCTGTTATTACTATAGACTTTGTCGCAATCATTTTGTGGACAACTTCAACGTTTATGCACTCACACTGACTTTAACGCTGTTCATGGTAATTTAGTTACTAGATAGTTCATCAGTGTTTTACAAGCTAAAGAGTTTAATCAACGAGAAGTTACATTTTGAAATGATGTTTTCGTAGCCCTCGCCGTTGTCATTGCTAAAGCTCCCTAATGAAGAACTCCGAGGGTCAACAGCTGTATCTGCAAATCTTCTTTGGTTGACCACTGATTCCGTCAGATCAGTAAGGCAGCCATATCGGGTTTTTGACCCAAAACCCATCTCTTATCGAAAACACTTGAGTCTACCTCTTGCTTTCTCACAACAAAAGTCTCCAAGTAAAACCAGTGAAAATAGTTGAAGTTTTAACAATATTGAAAAGGTTGTGCCCTTTGATGGGAATTTTTTTTTAATGAAAGCTTGCATTGACCCCAAAAATTTTGAATACAAAAGAAAAAAAAGAAGATCACCTGTCCAGAGGTGGTACCAATAAGACGCTTGTCCTCCTTGTGGGGTTTGACGCTGAAATTTAACAGATATAAATAAATTGGTGTATGATAATTTATTTTGTAAGCACTTTATTTTGTAAGAACTTTTCAGTTTTGAAAAACTGTCTCTAACGTAACTATTCCACATGTATGATGAATTTTTTTTCAGTTAAGCAAATATTATGCTATTTAGGTATTTGCAGAGAACTCTTCAAGATTCCATTTCAGTGAAGCAACATACACTGACTCTAATGCACAAGGTTAGATTCTATTTAGATGATGGAAGTTACGAAGAGTAGTTCGTAAGTTCATAAATTCACTTTAAAACCTATTTACGGTAATGTAAGGTGACACAAATCAGTTAGACACTCCACTGACCTGATGCTTATCGTGTAAACTCCTGCTCCTGGCTTGGAAGTCATGAAATTCAACTCATAACTAAACACAAGTGGAACAGAACATAAAGGTCATTGTCAAACTGTTTTGTGTAATCTTAAAAATGACTTTCCTGGTATGTGAACAGTTAAGCCTGGTTCACACTAGCAACATAACGACATTGACATAACGAAAATATCAGTTTTATTTTTATGTGTGTCGTTATGTCCATGCTGTTATGTTGCTAATATGTCAATGTGTCTGCATGTTCACACTGGAAACATAACATCCTTTTCACGCCGAGATAACGTCCATTTTATGTAGTTATTATGATGTCATTATGTCGCTAGTGTGAACCAGGCTTTGGCACCTTTCCTGTTTTTCAAATGGATGAGCTCCCATGATTCTCCTGTAGTTCAGTCGTACAGCATCCAAACTAGTAATCAGAAAATTGTAACTTCGACTTCTGTTAGGAGAACTAAGAAATTTCGTTTCCAAGTATGTGTGACAATATAAAATTATTGCATCTTTCACTTTTAAAATATTAGTTAAAATTGTCACACTTATCTAAAGATGCCATGAAGTTAGTCAGAGCTTAAAAACAATAAGATAATGTACTTTGAATTGGGAAAACCATCAAGCGGATCTGTATGCTGTAAATTATCAATTCTAAATTACAATAGTTTGGCAGTCATTAATATACAGTACATTGTATGCTTAATACAGTCTGCTTTTAAATAACAGTTTAAACATCACCAAAACTTAACAACTCAGAATTTAATATTTTACACAAACTTTAATCAGTATTAGTTCTTGTTGAATTAATCTTTAATAGATTACTTTTTAAATTGACAATACCTATGTGCTGCAAACATGCCACGCCCCAGATCAAACTCAATAATTATGAAGTCACTGCAGGGGAACAGTTTTAATGTTTATTTAGAACTTACGAGTTTAATTTTCAAGTTTAAAGTTTTAAAAATTTATTTATAACAATTTTTTATTCACATGTGAGGAATGAAATTGTCACAAAAATTACATTTTGCAGGGTAGAATAATTATGGTTTCTTTAAAGTAAAACGGAGCTGTTTTGTTTTATGGTTTATTACATGTGCATTCAGCACAACTGTTATACTTTGTTTATTTATCCTACCGGCAGCTTGAAGATGAAAGATGAAACGATAAGATGCCAGGGTTAAGACACCCACCTCAAAAGACGATGATACTGTACGTTTTTTAGTTTACCAGGCCCCTTTTCACGTCTCTGTGCATAGAGTTTGTTTATTTCATATATTGTTACTTTTATTCACTTACCATTAATTTACCATTAATTAACGTCATTAACACAGTTATTTAGATTCAGAATTGCATCTTATAACACTTGCACTGACGAAGGCAGAAGTTTCTGCCAAAACATGTCTGTGAATTCAAAATCTTCGTTTTATACCTGACACTCATTGTGACGTTCATGCTGTCCAGACCTTTTTGTAATTGTCACCCTATTTGGGACAACCGGGCTTAATGAAATTGCGTTGAACCGTTTTTTCATCGCAACGCATTTTGAAACGTTGGAATGCATTAAAGAACATCTAAATCCATTTAAAAACGTTGGCAACGTTCTCCAATGGAACCGAGAAACGTTCAAAAACTGTTTCAAAATCATTTCAAAACATTCAGGAAACGTTTTCGAACGTTGACAACGCATTTCAATGAAACACCAGCTCGTTGGTTTTTTTTAAATCATTCATTTTTAGTTATTATTAATTATCACTTTATTTAAGTCTCAAATGTATTTAGCCGAGCACAGATGCTCTACTCATTGGGGAGACTAAATCAAATCAACTCTAAATAAATGAAATGAAATCAAATGTTGGTTTTTGGGGAGAGGGGAAAACCGGAGTACCCGGAGAAAAACCTCTCGGAGCAGAGTAGAGAACCAACAAACTCAGCCCACTTATGACGCCGAGTCCGGGAATCGAACCCTGGACACATTGGTGGAAGGCGAGCGCTCTCACCACTGCGCCAACTCTGCTCCCCAACTTAACTTAGCCTACAGTGCAGGCGTATTTGAGTGGGAGAGCGAACAATTATCCTTCCGCCATGACTGCGGCAGGGAAGTAATAGCAACAGATAACTTATTAGGTAGCTGTACTCGATTAACCCTGTTGAGGTCATTATCTGAACCACCGATATTGAGTGGAAAATCAGTAAAATCAATTTACCGGGAACAAATCTAAACTCGATGAACCCGTGTAATTCGATGTAATATTTGCTAGGATGTAGCGAACGTCATGAAGCATGCCTTCACTTTTCACCTTCGGCCGGTTCATTGCTGACCAGTTGCCATAAGTTCGCTTGCAAATACTTCAGAATTTTCTCACAAAGGTTAAATAACATTGATTTACAAATTGCTATTCGGCTACAATAGCTTTTCAACTGGCTTTCAGAGAACGTGACATGGGCTCGCCAAAAACGACTTTTTTGTTTGGCTTAGAATAAGCAATGTTCGTTAATGTTAACATTGTACCAAAAAGCTAAAAGGTAAACAATGTTTTATCCGACACCAGCTAGCAAACAAAGAAATCTCGAAACGTTGCTCTGTAATCGGAGATCTCGAGAGCCGTCAAATGTGACCGCAAACATGAGCGAGTGACATATGATCACTCCGGTTGCCCAACCTCGCTCCCAGGGTCTCTCTCTCTCTCTCTCTGCCTCCCTTGTTGTTGAGGAGAAAGACCCTGGTTGTGGCTCGTCACGTGGCTCCCAAAATCTGGGAGCCGTTCAAATTCATTTGCAAGGGAGGGGTGACAGTGCAATTAAGTATCACCATGACAAAACTTAACTACCCCCGGTGAGGTGAAGATTGTCATCTTAGGCCACGCGACCAGCCGCAACCAGGGTCTTTCTCCTCAACGACAAGGGAGGCAGAGAGAGAGACCCTGGCAACGAGGTTGTCCGGTTGCCTAGCACGTGACATGAATCTGCCAGTGATAAAAATAAGATTTTCTGCCGTTTCTTGTGGATGTTCGTTCAGTTAAAGCAAGACACACGCAATGTCACGTAAAGGAACTGGCCAGACGTTTGAGATCGTACTTTGAAAATATTGTCAGTAGTCTTGAAAAAATAATGATGCTTTTATACAGCAATAACATCACCGCGCCAGTGACCTTTGACGGGAATAAATAAATGCACGTTACAAACACGGATTTGAACTTCGAGAGTTGACACTTTACAACTGGCTGAACAAACAATGAGCTTTTCAGTTTTCTTCATTAATGATATATCCTACGCTTTCCGCGTTAAACTTTAGGCATAATAATTATTTAACGTTACAAAAGCGTTTGGAAACATTGCCAATGCAATGAACAATGTTGGAAAATCATACCGAAACATTTGAAATAATTGCCCCCGTTCGTTGGTAAACGTTGCAATGCGTTACGAATCATTGGTGAGCATTGCAATGCATTGTAACGCATTCAAAATGGATTGAAACCATTTCAACGCCATTTTCATTAAGCCCGGTTTTCCCAAATACGGACACAATTTATGTATTTATTTATTAAGTCAATGCATTAAAATTGCAACAGCTCCTTCAAGATAAACTACCGTATTGATTTAGCTATAAGCCGACCTTGGCTATAAGCCCAGACCCCAAACTTAAGAGATATGACGATGGCCGAGAGCTTTCGAAAAAAAAAAATGGAAAAATCTCGGCTATAAGCCGAGACCTATGTTTCTCGCATTCTAAGAAATTTTTGCTGAATTTTCCATAGACGAAAGCGCTCCTCTAAGGAAACATGTTGAAAGTTATTGGTGATGGTAGTGGTGGTGGTGCAAACCGAAGACAACTGTCACATGAAGCTAGACGACTGTATGCAGTGTAAATGTCATTTAGTTTACCCTCACATAAAGCTAGACGACTGGTTGCAGTGAAAATGTGGGTAGAGCCATAAACATCTTTCACTGCCTAGTCATCTAATTTGTTTTGACTGCTCAGCGTGGGCATCACTTGTGTCTAGTGCTTTGTTTTCAATCTCACTACTCTTTCGTTCTGTTAGTCCGACAAATCTTTCAGTGAATGCTGTCAGAATTTTCGGTCTAATTTTTTTTATTTTTCTCAGCTGAATGTTTAGCGAACGTTAGTGTTTCACTAAGCCACAAACCGCAAGTAGTTTGATGAAGTTTCCGCTTCCTATAAGTGGAAAAAAGCAAATTGTTAAGCAACAGCGGAGATTTTGAATAACAGAAGCCATTTTATTGTGTTTATTGTGCCACTAACTAACCACTTTCGCATGTACAAATATGCTGGAAAAGATGACCAGAGGAAACTAATCGCTGCTAAAATCTCTATCGCACAGTTGCACTGTTCTCATCAAATTTAAACCTAGTTGAACCTGTATAATGAAAAGGTTGCCTTAAACAACCAGAACTTCTCGTTTACATGTATAATGAAAGCAGCCCTAGACATGAATGCACTCTGCTTAAACCACAGACAAGACTAACTGAAAGCTCAATATTGTGCATGTCACTCGCTAAACTCTGGTGAACAAAGTTCCAACTCTGTTTTAATGGCAAAGGAACCTGTCACTAAGCAATTTAAAATGAAATAGTTCAACTTATTTCTTTGGAGGCTTAGAATCCTCGTACACGGTAATCTCAATATAGTTGATGGTGTACCTCTCTGTACTTTTGAAGCGATACAACTCAAACCACAACCCTTTGCTCAGCTCGAGGACGTCAGAATACTGTGCCACCATCTTGTGGCCATCATCTATAGCACAGTAAGCAGAGCCAAACGACTCGCTTGGCTTGAATGTCAGCTCAAACTGATCCGGGTTGTTCGTGGAGGTGGTCCGATCAACATTTCTGGCGACCTCCACGTTCGGGTTGTTTAACTTGTTCTTTGCTGACTCGCCTTCCACCGCCAAGTATGGCCCCTTCGTAGTGTAATCGTTATTTGGATCAAGAAGCTGGATTCCAAAGGATTTGTCTCCATCGGAAATCATGTAGGACATTGGATCGCGAGGCTGTGACGGCTCTGGTAGCACCACTCCTACCTTCATCTTCACTGTGATGTCTGCCTCGTCGGCCAACTCGTTTTTAGGGATCAGAAGGATTCGGAAGATGTTTTCCCAGTCTGAGGAGTCTTGCTTGATCACCAGTTGAAGTTCGTTGGACTGTGCTTCATCCAAAGCACCGGAGTTCCATTCCACTGCGTCACTGTTCCGAAGCCAGTCTGGAAGCATCAGGCGATGGAACAGCAGTTTAGGACGCCAGTCTGGCCGGCAGGTGGCAGCTTGAACTGAAGCACTCATCTTTTAGCTTTAACCTTCAAACTAAACCCGATCTTCTTGTACCCCGTAGCGCAGCAAGCACTGACTGTGATCATAAAACAGCACACGAGATTTTATACCATTAGATTGACAAGTGGGAGGGAACATTTCGACTTGCTGTTATCATCTGAGGGTGTGTCAAATGCACAGTTTGTTGCATGCTCTCACGTACATTCCTGCCTTGATTAGTGAAGCACTCATTATGATAGTTGGCTTATAAGCTGTACTCGACCAAGTAACACTAACTGAATCAGCTCCGAAAATCTTGTGAAACTCAGTTTAAATGGCTTCTGACCAAACACACGAGTGAGAACGCGTGACAACTG
>JAEMWC010000936.1:295000-338201 GCA_016490735.1 Pachyseris speciosa
TTCATTGAGATGACAGATTTTTGACAAAAGTAAACAGTTTTGCCCTGAAGGGCAACTTGGTCCTAAGACTAATATAAAATAAAATAAATAAATATAGCTTACTAACCTTGACTAGCTTCTGATCATCAGAAACAACTGGAGAGCCATACAGCTGAACAACAACAGGCACATGGAACTGCAAACAGGAAACCAGCACAAGTCACTTATTTATAAACATTGTACCATTCTCCTCTGGACCTCAAATGACAGTGCTTACATATAGTAACATCTCCTTTTAAGTTGCCAGTAAACAAAAATCACTGCTGCTGGTGTAAAGAGAAGGTTGTTACATAGAGTGATGTGAAGAAAGGATAATAAAGTAATATTATTATTGTACCTTATAGCTATATACTCTGCTTACAGAGGTATATCACAATTCTCCTTTCTCTACTTTAAAGTTTGCTTTGCTTATACTATTTCTTTCTTTCTTTTCTTTAACTTGTAACTCATGAAAACTGTCTCATTTAGCGTAACATAGTAATCTAATGCATAGCTCATCTTAGGGAGCAGGGTTGGCACAGTGGTGAGAGCACTTGCCTTCCACCAATGTGTCCCGGGTTTGATACCCAGATTGGGTGTCATATGTGGGCTGAGTTTGTTGGTTCTCTACTCTGCTCTGAGAGGTTTTTCTCTGGGTACTCCAGTTTTCCCCTCTCCTCAAAACCAACATTTGATTTAATTTGATGTGATTTGAAATTTGTAATGAGTAGGCGAAGAGCCACCTTGTGGAATTACTTCTAATAAATCATCATCATCATCATTATTATTATTATTATTATTATTATTATTATTATATAGTTTGGTGACTTTTTTTTCTTTTTCTTTATAAATGACTGATCTGCCTAGATTAGCTAGTGCTATTTGTGTATCAGTCACGTTTGTAAATGTGACGAGATTTTAATTAAAGATCAATCAATCAGAATAAATTTATTGGTGACAGAGTAAAGAGAGCATTCTTTTCAGGAAATGAGCCCATTACGAAAATGTGGTGATTACACAAGGCTCAATAAAATCAGCCAATAATTAGTTGTTAATTTTACCACATGTGAGTCATGTGACAAAAGACAGACATATACTAGGACTGTCAGTAAACAAGAGAAGAATCACCATAGGAAAAATAGCCAGTCATACAAAAAAGGTCACTGAGTTTAGTTGTGTTTTAGTCATTTTTAAACCATAACCACTGTAATTGCCAGCAGTAACAGCTTCCTGATATTGACACCTGTGTGTGAAAGAATTTATGATCATTCTAATGTACTCACTGGATTGTTGCCAAGCTTGTCAAGGGCAAAAAACAGAGAAGCAGTTTCCTTTACGGACTGAACATGTTTCCTTGTGACAAGATAGTTGGCAAAGTTAATCACTTGTTCCTAAAAGTTAACAATAACAATGAATCAAAATTAAAACCAAAAATTATGTACATGAGCAAAAAGTAGCAGATCAGGCATACTATGTATTAGTATAAATCTACTGGCATTCTATCATGAAAGCTGTTCTCTGATTGGCTACAGTACTCACTATCTATTTTGAGATAGATAGTGAGTAGCGGGCTGTCAACAAAATGGCAGCCACTTCTTCGCGTTTTCAAAGTGTCTGCGAGGAGAATTTAGATAATTTACTTGTTTAGTTTTGGACAACTAGAAGACTTTTACTAAAACAATTAAATTTGATTATTTGCTCTTGATTTCTATACCTGATAGCTGATTTGAGCAGCGCCCTCATCAGCAATTTAAGGGGCATTGTCATGTAATTTGAATAAACCGAAGGTATACTCACAATTTGAACTACCGGTAAGTTATAATGTGGCTAAATGTGATTTAGGCAAGGTTAACTACAGTATGTTTGTTGCAATGGAGGTCAGGTGCCCCGAGACACCTCAAGACAATTCAAGGCTTGCTGGCCAGCAGTTGCACCTCAGGCAGGCAGGCTGTATGTGGGGTGGCCACTGTAATTTCAGAAGCTCTCATGTGTGATTCCACAACTAGCATTGCTTGCTTTGCTTTGCTGATCATTTCACAGTCAAGGCTGACAGTAGCCTCCTTCGCAGACGTCTTTGGGCTCATCACGAGTTCCTTGCCCACGAACGTCTGCTGAACTGAACTGCCACTTCCGTTTGTCAGCGGTTAGCCTTTGTTTTGAAGAAACCAATAACGAGCTACGTAAGAATGGAAATCGACACCCGATTCACGTGCATCGTCTGTGAAAATAATCCAGGGGTCAAAGTCCTACTTTCCATAAATTGGAAAATGAAGTATGATTGGCTAACTGCCGCAAATGGAAGTGGTAGTTCAGTTCAGCAGACGTTCATGGGCAAGGAACATGTGACGAGCCCAAAGACGTCTGCGAAGGAGGCTAGGCTGACAGCTGCTAGTGGATTTGTGCTGCCACTTGTCCCTCCCTCTTAGTAGGTAAGTATGGGGTTCGGTAAGTATTCCACTGAAGTTCGTCTTCAGTGTGACGGTGCCGGGTGGTGGGCACTCGCGTGGTTGCCCTGGTTACCTCCAGTGCATTGCTGCCTTCTACGTATCAGGCCCTTCCACCTTTAAGGCACCCGCTCCCAAGCTCATCTTTTGTCAATGAGTTTAAACAAGAATTCCTGTGTCAGTGGCCGTTTAAGCTAGCACAAAAGTTTCACACTTTGGTAAACTACCATCAAAGTATGATATTAGAACAGTTTGCATACAGATACTGCTTCATACCTCAGTAATAGCAGGAACCTTTCCCGAGAATTCAGAGAATGCATAGATGGCATAGACCACTGATGACGTTGTATACAGACCACCTTCAAACTATGGAGGAAGCAACAGAAACTGAGCATACTACATATGTACATGTACATGGTGCAAGAGTGTCTAGCATAATGCACAATGCAGTGTAATTACAATAATCAGAGTTATACTGCCCATAGTCAATGCATACTCAAAACAAAATGCACAAAGATAGTGCCTAATACTATTTGTTTTTGCCTAAGACATAACTGGATAATGTATGCATAATACAGGTTGAGTACATGGGGTTGACATAATTATGAGACCAATGCATAAAGTTACTCCCAAGGTCATACAATCAAACCTCTCATAAGCAGACACCCTTGGAGAAGGAGGGCGGACCAGGACTGTCATTGCGGGCCATAACCCATAACACCTGTTACAACTGATCTCAGTCGATGTTATGGGTGACGGTTGGCTTGTAAATAAGCAATATTCACGGAACAAGATCAGATGTTATGGGTGACAAATTTCATGTTGTGCCTGATTCAAAACTTAACGACAGCCCTGGTGTTGGTCATACCATATACTGGAATTCACAAGTCTACATTGCATGAACAGCAAAAAAGCGCATTTTTTAGACGGTGGATGGCAGAACATTTGATAAACTGTGCACTGTTGTTAATTGGAGGTTTCTGCTTAGAGGAAATGATACATGTAAATTTAACGTTCCGACAGGGAAATCGCCAGGATTGTGGTTTGGTGCCGCAAGTGGAGGTTTGACTGTACAAACACAGGAAGAAAAGTTACCTGTAAATATTTATTATCAACTTCATCAGCCTGGGCAACAGTGTCCTACGATCAGAGAAGAAAAGTTCAGAGAAAGCAATGAAGAGAGGTTATTGGCCAAGCACGAGGTCAAGATGGCGGATATTGGCCAAGTTCTTTTTCTTCATTTTTATGGACTGAGACGAAGTCAAGGTCCATAAACACGCAAAAAATGTGGGACGAATGGGCTATCCCGAGCAGTCAAGATGGCTCCATCTTGACCTTGCAGGTAGCCAATCACAGCAAGGGAATTGATTCATCTTGACGCCTGAAAGAGCCAGTCATATATAATACAACTTAAGATAATAACCAGTGCAAGATTATCATAATACCTATTATTAGACTACCTCAATCATTTCAGCGATAAAAGAAACATCAGTCTCCTTGGGTAATTTCACAGCAGTCAGCATGGCATATGCTGCCCTGAAACATCAAAATAATCCAACGGTAAGTGCATTAAGAAAACTGGGTAAAGAAAGGTATGCAAAAAATAACAGTACAGCTGACTGGTTAGCTCAGTTGGTAGAGCAACAGACTCCAGTGTAGGAGGTTGCAGGATTAAACCCTGGCCAGACCAACACTCAGGGTCTTTAAATAACTGAGGAGAAAGTGCTGTCTCTGTTTAACAAATCGAATGTGGTTTAGCGTTGTCTATACTCTTATCGACAACAATATTCGTCATCACAGTGGTCAAAATGTTGTGGACTCACGAGGCGCAGCCGAGTGAGTCCATAGCAAATTTTGACTACTGCGATGACGAATATCGTTGTCGATAAGATTATAGACAATGCTAAACCACATTCAATTTGTTTTTTACCACAATATCAGCGTCAAAGAAAATGCTAATTTCAGAGCGCGAGCTGAAAAAAAGGAATTGCGCGAGACATTGACGCGAGCAGCGTTGTCCAGACTCTTATCGACAACGGCAAATTAGCCAATAAAATTGCAAGATTACTAGCAATTGTGGTAAAAAATGAAATCTGCAAATGGTTAGACTTTCTACTCTTCTTTGATAAGGACAATAAACTGTAGGCCCTGTCTCACTGACAGCACTTGTATTTAACAACCTGCAAGACATTAATGAACCCACACACTGTTCAAAAAGAGTAAGGGACGTTGTCCCCAGTGTGGTGGTCTATCTCTGCCAGCATGTGGTCTGCCTGGCTGGATAATTAGCTTGAAGGGCTTCTGAGCCAATGAGACCACAATAAATATACAGCCAGACGTCAGGCTATTTGCCGGATGCTGGAACTCCTTACCAAGTTATGAGTACAAGTGAATAAAAGTTTTCCCTCACCCCATTATGCTATCCTCATCTGAGTTAATCGCTGCCTTGACTGCCTTCATCACATCACCAGTGTTGACTTAAAGAAAAAAATAAAATAAAAGTGGAAGGTGGGTACCTGGGACATACAGGGGCTTCCCAGTCATCCAGGTAAGGGTGGTTCTTGGGTCAAAAACCCTACAAGGTCAGCCACATGAACCGACAAATTAATAGAAAATTTATAATGGTTTGGTGGGAGCACTGGAAATTTGACCCAATGGAATTCCTTGTTGACACCCTGCCTTAAAATTTTATCTCAAACCTTGGCTTCCACTTTGGCCAGACAGCCCCTAGATAGAATATTGCCCCCATGGCTAGCAAATCCAGGCAATTCAGTGAGTGAATATAATGATACTGAAACCTGATAAATTAAATCTTTACTGAACAGTCATTTTGATCCAAGATCGGATACCCTTCACAAATCTGATACTCTGATTGCAAAAGTGGTGAAAAACAAGTCACATACATTATACAGTTTATAGTGAAAACCTCCTTACTTTTAATTCCTAAATAGCTCTGTGCTGTTACTGCATGGAACAGTGAAATCATGTTAGTCCCTTCTTCAGTGGCTCCTGCTAATGTGACCTTGGCTTTATCATCAATGGCCAACTAAAAAAGTAATTACAATTAAAGGTTTTGAGTGTATTCAGAGCTTTTAATTGTGATTTGCCTTTCAATTCAAATCTTCCACGTTGCTAAAATAAGCATTTACTTAACAGCTAAACACTTTGAGTTTCTGCATCTTAGTGCATACTGTGAGAGAATGTTCTGTCTGGATAATGTGCAACATGCAACATTTGCAATATAAATTGTAATGGGGGTATGATTTTGACTAGACAAGCTTCTCCCCCAACCCCCCCCCCCCCCCTCCTGAATCTTATGGAAATCCTTTATCCTGGCTTTAACCTTTAAATCTGCCATACTTGCATTGGACAAAACTTGGGGGCCCAAAATTCTGAACCTTTGAAATCCAGGCTCCCCAGCATTTCAATTTTGTGCAAAAAATAATTTATTGTCACACAAAAGCAAAACTAACCGCCAACCAGTTAGCTCAGTGGTAGAGCACCGGACTACCGTGCAGGAGGTTGCGGGTTCAACTCCGGCGGGACCAACACTCAGGGTCTTTAACCCATTGACTACCGCAGGTTTTTACATTTTCGGAGTGATTTTCCACCTATAAACGATGAATAGCAATTCGTGACTCTTTATTTGAACTACCAGGGAAAAGTGGTGCTGTCCTAAGCCACTGGAGGCTCAAGGTTTCTGAAAACGTCATTTTGACGTAGCTATTTTTTATGCGTGAAGCGACAACAATGGCCCAAGTTCGGTTTGCTTGCGATTTCTGCTAAATTTACAGCCATTTTTCATCTTTAGCGGCTGCCTGATGAGCATCATTAAGCGTGACGGTAGCTAAGAGTCCACTTTCTCAAAGAATCGAGCAAGGTGATGTACTTTGTTGTTGAATTTGGCTTGTTACTCGACGAACTGGGAATTTGGCCGGTCGAACACTTAGTACCTTTGGGACTCGACTATTGATGAATTTCTCGACCTACCGACACATATTTTGGAATTTCTGCGTACTGAAGATGACCACGAGCAGGAAATTTTGGCGGTAGGTCGGAGTGGCTGTAGACTTAGTTTATATGTGAAAGAATTGGGGGACGGAACGGGTGCTGTCAAAAATTCTCGTTAGTTCCCAGCATGCAATGCGCTCAAGATGTTGAAAATGTCAGGAAGGCCCGAATGCACTGGAACAAAAGGCTGTATCTACGCTCAGGAGAAGAATATGAACAAAAAAAGTCATTTCTAAGCTAGAAAAAGGACTGAATTTCGTTATGATGGTTGAATTTTGGTTTTTCGACGATGATTTTCTCTAAAAAACATGAAGGCAAAAAGGGGCATTTTTGTTGTTTGTTTGTTAAAAACGGCCAGTTTCGTTCTTGTCCAAACTCAAAAGGCCATATTTGGTAAAAATCGCTACGTTTCTTGCATTTACTGGATATCCAAATTTAAAGGGCATTCCATTTCGTGCTCACAACTAACAGTTAAGGCAATATTCGTGCGATTGAGAAAGTTGCAATGTTTTGAAGCATGGGAGTTTTTTATGGCCGGTTTTGGCCGGCACGGGTGCCAATGGGTTAAAATAATTGAGGAGAAAGTACTGCCTTTGTAATTACATCTGCAAACAGTTAGACTTTCGAGTCTTCTCGGATAAGGACGAAAAACCGTATGTCCCATCTCACAGCTCTCTCTCTCTCTCTGATCTGTTCTTGTGGGACGTCAAAGAACCCACACCACTGTTCGAAAAGAGAAGGGGACGTAGACCCCAGTGGTGTGGTCAACCTTCATGGGTTGTGGGAATGGGTGGATTGGGGGGGGGGGGGGGGGGGGTGACACTCTATGAGCGTTTACTCGGGATACCCGCCGCCCGGTTAGCTCAGTGGTAGAGCACCGGACTACTGTGCGGGAGGTCGCGGGTTCAAACCCCGGCCGGACCAACACTCAGGGTCTTTAAATAATTGAGGGGAAAGTGCTGCCTTTGTAATTACATCTGCAAACGGTTAGACTTTCGAGTCTTCTCGGATAAGGACGAAAAACCGTATGTCCCGTCTGACAGCTCTCTCTCTCTCTGATCTGTTCTTGTGGGACGTTAAAGAACCCACACCATTGTTCAAAAAGAGAAGGGGACGTAGACCCCAGTGGTGTGGTCAACCTTCATGGGTTGTGGGAATGGGTGGGTTGGGGGGGTGGGGGGCACCTTGCATGGGACCTAGGAGTCCCATTCGTGCCTACCCCTACTGGGTAGTCCTGTAACCAGTAAAGCTATAGAATAAAGTAAGTCACCAGGGGCCACCAGACCAGGCTAGAGCACAGCCCTGTTGCAGGGTAAAAGGACCAGATCCCTGATTTGATTCTTAAGCTTATATGTCTTATGTCATAAAATTATGTCAAATGTCATACCTGACAATTTCCAAGTAATTTACTGATAACTGATCCATAGAATAGTGACTCCACATTGCTACTGTCAACATTGTCCTTGACAAACTTGCAAACATCCTGTGGAAAAAGATAAAGAAATTCATATCATTTTTTAAAACAACAGCTTTAAGATGATGTGCTGTCTGAAACGGGCTCAATTTGCTGTCTTGCAAGAGAAGGGGGCATTGCAACAAGCAATGTTTCATTCCATTTTATTTCCATGGTACTGATGATGACATACATGTAGTGTGGTGAGAAAGATAGCTGAAAGGTGTGATGCTCAACAACACAAGTTGCTGCCACGTTTTCACTTATCCACTCTGAGGGAATATAACATTATATTTGGATGTCCTGTTTTAGCAGTCTTTTGGTATATTATTAATACTAATTTTGCCCTCTGTTAGATGCCTTAAGGACGTTACATGTGACCAGCATTTTGGAGAACAAAATGGACATTTGAATTCCTCTTTCTAATGTCTGGCATTTGAATGTCACCTTGACGATTGCAGGGAAATGTTTCTGAAAAACAAGCATTCACTGTAATGTAAACAACATTATTTTATAGCTTTTTTCATCAATGAAGTAGGGAAATTTCTACAGGAATTCTGAAATCTTGCTGGCAATGTTCAAAACTGACACATAAATCTTCAAACTCTGTTCAAATTTAAAAAATACCGGTCATGCATGATGTAAATTTACTGCAATATTATCGGAAAGATTCAGTGTTCTAGTAATAGCAGGGTTCCACATAAGACTAGTTTTCAAGGCAGAGTGTTAACAAGGAATTCCATCGCCAGGTCAAATTTCCAGTGCTCCCACCAAACCATTATAAATTTTCTATTAATTTGTCTGCTCATGCAGCTGACCTTGTAGGGTTTTTGACCTGAGAACGCCCTCTTATCTGGAACACTGTATAGGCTTGATGTTATTGGACAGTTGTCTTGAGCACAATGGCCAAATGTCATCTTATATTTAGTCAAGAAATCTCAGACAATTGAGAGAAGTCTCGGTGGAGATAAGATGGTCTTTCTTGCATCTTCTGACATCATTAGTTCAACTGAGGTAAATCCTCACAAACTAATGGTAAAATCAAACAGAATGATGCGATTGTTTGAAAAACAACATTTATTACAGAGACAATAACAGAACTAATACCATCAATTGCTACAATATACAGTAAGAAGGATCTTAACCCACCCGAGGAAGTCACCTGAGGACAAATTAAAATCCTTTGTTCTGAGATTGAGTTTCCTAATCTTAACAGTGAACATAAAAACTAAAAAAAAAAAAAAAGAACCATTTGACAACAATTTATTTGTCCAATAGCTAGGTACCTGTGTTGGGGGAACTTCAGCCTTCATGGTTTTCAAAGCTGTTACTGAGTAGAAAGCAGTTTCCAGATCTTTGAATGGCATGGCATCATAAAATTTTTGTTTAAATCTAACTTGATCATCAAGGCTCAACACACTGGACACTGTAACAGCATCAGCGAAGATTGCAAGGGACAACAGTACAAGGAGACAGGCACCTAACGAAGGCAGATAATGAGGTTAGTTATTAATCTATAGTTGACTGACAAACTGTTCACTACACGAGTGTACACAATTAAAATTAAAAAGCAAAGAAAATAATTTAAAAAAAACTGTGCATTCATCTCCTGCCATAGTATAACAGGAATGCTAAATGCACAACCCCAATATCTATCAGACAATGTTCACTAGTAAACAGTTGAAAATAATATCATTTGTTTCCAGACAATATGCACCCCCTCCCCCACAAAAAATATTTACTAAAAATTCCCAGGAGTAAAGCTTTCTTAAAAACCAGACAAAGTTTTCACTAAAAAATATAAAGCTAAATGAGAATTTTCCAAAGGCACTGGTGGTTAAATCCAAAAAAGACAGCATAGGGATAAGAATGGATTCTTTGCAGAGTTCCTTGTATCTGGTGTGTAACACACCAGAGTATTAATTCAAAGGGGTTTTGTTTTAAATCAAAACATAAAAGACCATGCACATGACTATGCAAACCTCAGTACATGGCTCAAAATGACCTTACTTTTTGGAGGACACTTTCACTCTGGGAATTTTTAGAGCATTATTTTCTCCAAACAGAAGAATTCAATAACACATCACTCCTAACAAAGATTTTTTTTATCCTATCAGTATTTGAAGTGAAGGGCTTCTGAAAAATGCAACGACTTATGTTGAGTTGGCGCAGCGGTCGTTTTTATTAGGTCCGAGTTATTATACAAGAGGACTAGACAAAACACAGCAAAACAAAGACCAGATATACTCAAACTACAAGAAACAGTGCAACAAATACTCAAGCAAATTAAACATTTAAAGCCTTATAACTTACGCTATAGCTAAAGAATCTACAATAAAGCCAATAAGATTAAAGGGAGAATTCACATTTATTGAAAAAATTTCGGAATGAAATCAACTTCCGAATCGAACAAACGATCAACACGGAAGGCACCGACAGAATCATCTGATTAACCTGCGATTGACGAGCTACATTAATCTAAACGCAGCTGAAATATGATTCAGTGAGCAGTTCACAAATTCCACCAGATATTTTTGAGGTCAATTTTCGATGAATTGTCTTTCTTACCTCGTGCGGCAGCCATCTTGAAGACGTGTCGTGCAAAGAGAGAGAGAAAGAGTGAAAGGAACACGTGACAACAGAAAAGCTACGTACCAGTCTCGATTGAACTTTACTCGGTTGCTCGTTTGGCGGACATCACAGAGCTTTGTAAGAAATTTGTTACAATTCACTGATTTTTCTGGGATTTTATAGCTGAAAAGAACTAAATAAAAATGCGTTATTTTTACTACCAATATCCCCAGTAACAGAGACTATATTGCTTCAAAAACTTTCAAATGTTCAAAAAAACTAACCAGTACCCAGTCTTTTCCGCGGTGGTGTATGGTACGCCTGGCGAAGAAAGTGGTAGAAAGGTTTTTCTTTCCGAAGCACGAAGATGTTGTCCCGATTTTTCAGTATCAATGAACCATTCGATCATGGTTCCACAGAACGGGCGCGAGAAAGTACGTCATCTTTGCTGTTTAATTCAAAGAAACCGTCTGGCCTTGATAAAATTATGTTATGTGGTCCTCCATCGAGTGGGAAAACTTCTCTTTTGTTTGAACTTGCGCTGAGTTTTGCAGACGAAGAAAAATATGTGTTATACATCTGCCCTAGAAAACTATCCAAGCTTCCTTTACTTGCTCATGGAAGAAATCAGCCTGCAAGTAGCACTCTGAACTATATCCAGATGGTTTATTTGGAGACAAGGGAAGAATATCTGAGTTACATGGCATCCATTCATTTCTCGACATCTCGACTGTTTAGTGCGGTAATTGTAGATGACATTAACGCGTATTTTCCTGCCACAATAAGGAATGAAGATTTGTCATTGGTTGCAAAGTTTTTTGCATTGACGGTGGATGCTTTTCTCTTTCAAAGGTCAAAACAAACGTAAGTAGAACGCACGGCGGGTTACCCTGGAACTATGGAAGAATACTACCCCGAGTATCAAGCGTTTCCATTGGGTTTTCTACGTTTCTTCGTCTTTGCGCGGTCATAGAACGAAAAAGAGGTTTGCAATCCAAAAGAAACGATTGCTATGCAGGCCAGAACAATACTCAATGCTGTACATAATGTGCTAACTTTAGGCTGATGCACCATGTACCAAGTCCATTGTTAGTCTATTGTTTTCTTCCATTGTGTTTGGTTTATTGTTATCGTTCTTTGTATTGTTTCTCCATTGTACTGTGCTTTGTGATGTCACCCGTGATAGCTCATTAACTTGGTACATGGTGCATCAACCTAACTTTAGATATTCAGTCTAGTCATGACTGATTTAATGATACTCATATAAGTGCTCGTAAGATTACAGTTAAGTGTTTCTTATCATGTGGCAAACTATTAACAGCTTTACAACTAGAGTTTTTGGCATAGCAGTTATCATGGTAATGTGCTAGCTTCAGAAAAAGGATTGAGAAATTCCAGTTTCGGCAAAAACTCTGCCCAATTGTGAACCATAGTTTCACCAGTGTGTCGTGCATGCAACTTTTGTTGGGAATTTGGATACATCCTGGCTATGGTGTATAAAGGTAATGTGTGCATAGTGTTAAAAACCAGTCTTCCTCAATTGTCACACCTCCGAGGGGTGTAATTAGACTCAACTGTGTTCTTAAGAAAATGTATTTAGCTTGTGGGATGTGGCTGGTGTGACAAGGATACCTCACAAATTAATGTGATCTGGTAAGCTGAAGCCACTCTTTGGGCACTACGACCACATGGTAGCAGGCATTACCCCTTAAATCTACCAAATGAAAGATTGAGCCCAAGCATTAGCAGCCATGGACAGCTGTTTTGGCCTTGTTAGGCCTCAAGAGGCTCAAGAACCCACATATGAATAAAACAATCAGTGAAAATGTAAGGCCTAGTAGGCTTGGTAGATTTAAGGGGTAATGTCTGCTACCATGCGGCCTTAGTGCCCAAAGAGTGGCTTCAGCTTACCAGATCACATTAATTTGTGAAGTATCCCTGTGTTCTTTAGAAGTCTGGAATTCAGCTGTTGATTCTGATGGTGACTTTAATTTCTATTTGAGGGCATATACTGTATTTTGTTCTTAAATAAGAGACCATGTGGAATAGTAGGAAATGCATACTCAAAGTTACCTTAACCCCAAAATATTTTTTTGCAAAACTATATCTGAAATCTCGAGTGTTAAACCAAATGTAGACTTTATAAAGGCTGTAAAAGTTACAAAATCTAGCCATGATCATCATCTGTTACATGAGTGAGCTACTTCAACTTGTATGTAGTAAGGGGCGTGGGTCTATTCCTGGTTTGACGTCACAAACTGATTTGCATTGTGGTAAGTCTTTGTAGACATGCATGCAAAGCAGTTTGTGATGTCAAACCAGGAATAGACCCAAGCTCCTTCTAACTCGGTCGTGTAGTAAATGATGCTATATTTATCATAAGCCCACAAAAAAGTCCAAAACTGGAAGTAAAGGCTACATGGTTGGGAAAAGGTATAAAGTTTTATATTAAAAATTAGCAGAAAAATATTTGGGGGTTAAGGTGCACTTCGAACAAAATTGAAGCTTCTTTATCGAGTATTGCATATTAGGATAAATCCACTAGCGTTCTATCACGAATGCCGTTCTCTGATTGGCTACGCTACTCGCTATCTATTCTGTGATAGATGGTGAGTAGCGGTTGTCAACAAAATGGCGGCCATTTCTTTGTGTTTTTGAAGTGTCTGCGAGGAGGATTTTGATAATTTACTTGACAGTTTAGTTTCGAATGACTAGTAGATTTATACTAAAGCAATTAGATTATTCACTCTCGATTTCTATGCATAATAGCTGATTCAGGCTGCACCCTCATCAGCTATCACACGATAGAAATCTCGAGCTCATAATCTAAAAAAATATTAAAATATAATAAAAATGTAAATATTAAATATTGAGCCAGGGGAATAGCTGAGGAAATTTCAGAGAATATATATGTTATGGTTCAATTGTATCCTTGGTTAATTTTTTTTTCTCCCTTTGTTTTAAAACTAATTATCACACTTTAGCATACATTACCATAACCCCCACCCCCCCCCTCCCCCCCAAAAAAGGAGACAAAAGTTAATCCAAAGATTAAAATGAAACATAACATAAAGATATACAAACTTATTTCATGGAAAATGTGCCTCTTGGATACATAATTTCAAATCTTAGATTGATACACACAACCAATCAGATCACCTTCACTGTATTAAGACAGTCCAGCTTTGCTTTATTAGTTGACAATAGTTTATTTTCCTTGAAGTAATCAATGCACAGAAGAGCAGACTGGAATGTTAGTGATGTCAATCACAGTTCCCAGCAGTGCCAAGTCTGTTTCAAGACAGTCCTTTTATGAGCGCTGGGTCCAGTGTTTTCTCCTGATCCAAGAGAAGGAAGTAGGGCTATATGACCTGTCAGTCCTGCCATCTAACACCAGAGACACTTCTTCGATGGCAAATGTTATCTACAGAGTAACTGATCAGAGCTTCATGGTTCAGGAGATTCAATATTCTTCACAATCTGACAGTGGCTCCCCAATGCAATGAGTTATGTAAAGAGGTACGCAACATTTCTGAATGTGATTTCTTTCATAAATTAGTTTGGGATAATAAATGAGTAAATAAGATGCTATTCAGGGGCAAGACCAAGGAAGAGGGTTTTTTTCTTTTGGGTTGGGAAGGGATGTTGCTGTAATGATTGAGCTACTGGGGCAGAGAGTGGAAATGTAGCTGGTGTTGTGGGCAACACAAGTCACCCTTCTAAGGGAACAGAGTGGGAATCTTAGTAGATTACACCATCAAGAAGGAAGGACAAGTTGTGCCATTCTGTGGGGTAACCATCAGATGGCTATCTTATAGTGAGTTGGTGACCATAGTCATTAAAACTTCTTCATTCCCTAAAAATCAATTAATTCCAGTCGTTTGCAACAAAGATAATACCCAGTTAAACCCCAGTTAGTTGTTGTTCTCGAGCTTGCCGGAGTATCCATAGGAACCACATCCAACAGTAGGAAAATTAGACGCGGTTGACACGCGGTTGGTACGCGACTGCATGCCGTTGTTGTTGTGTGTAGAACGGGACTGTTGCTTTCAAAAGTAAACAACCTCTATTTCGCGTTCCAAAGGTTTCTTTGAAACCAAGGGAACCGATGGAGCAATTTCTAGTCTGAACGACAAGGGTCGAAATCCTCCAATCAACACTGACCTAAGGGAGGAACGAAAGGCACCAATCACAGTGCTACATATATTGATACACAGCCAGTCGACACTGTCGTCTGATGACCAGGGGCACCCAACGACAAGTTTCGGTAGATATCTGTTCGGTGGTGGGTAATTCGCCTTGGACTTTCGGCGTATATTAAAGAGGGCACTCGTATTTTTACTCGGGATACTGTAAGTATACCGAGTTATAAAATGTGTCAGATTTCAGTCTTTTTTTTTTTTTTTTTTTTTTTTTTTTTTTCCTGTGCAGCAAAATGCACAATACAATTACGTTCCGGTGTTTGGATTGGCCAATGCACAATAGCAGGCACGTGGTGGTGTGTTCATTGGTTAAAGCAAACCACATAGTCCAAAGGTCGAAAGGCTAACATCACGCGACGGTTGTTTACAAGTTATGCAAATTCATCGTGTTTGAGTTGTGAAGCTAGATATTTTAAGACAGCACA
The DNA here is from genome assembly GCA_016490735.1 of Pachyseris speciosa. Lineage (NCBI taxonomy): Eukaryota > Metazoa > Cnidaria > Anthozoa > Scleractinia > Pachyseridae > Pachyseris > Pachyseris speciosa. The sequence continues at coordinate 310,125 of JAEMWC010000936.1, forward strand.
GTCTGTCCCCGTGAAAAGGTTTGCCAAGTGTTAAGAAAAAGTTGGAAGCCTCGCACGTGTACGAAATCGAATGCTGTGACAGAAAAATTACAGATTTGCACAAAGTTGTTTTCGTAATGTGATACCTTCCATTTAATACGTGACCGCAAGTGAACACTCAAGGTTAAATGATCCACTTCGACCGCGGAACAAATTTTCCTGCACATATCTTTGTAAAGTTGTGAAACTGGATTTTAATACAGTACAGACTGTCCGTGTGAAAAGGTTTGCCGAATTTAAGACAAGGTTGGAAGCCTCGCACGTGCTGTGAGTATCGACTCGAATTAGAACGTTGTGACAGTTCTATATTTAGATAATCGCAAAGTTGTTTTGATGTAATTTGATCCGGATTATACTACAACTCAATCGCTGTGACAGATCTATATTTAGAGACAAGTTTGCGAATTTTTTGGTTTTCACGTGCGTCAGAAAAAAAAACTCAAATTAAACATTTACATTTTTTACCTTCATCAGGTAAATGACATTTAAGCCAAGTAACACGCTTTGTTTTGAAAATAGAGCAGTTTGAATTTCAAGTGCTTTTTACAATGCGTGACATCTGGACATGTCACATACACGGAAACGATTCGCCGTGTGTTTTCAAGTTTGTTTTCAAGCTTCGCAGAGAGAAAAAACTCCAGATGTTGCCACTTAATCTAGAAGTAAACAACAACAGCTGACAAGGAATATGGAAGGCAACTCTCAAAACGGTTTAACGAGCTTTGCTCGAACGTGAACAAAAAGGTCTTACGTGAACCCAAAAGCAAACCATTAGCCGGATAGTTTCGAGAATCAGAAAGCGTGCGTCCGGCTTCTGGAACAAAAAAGTATCCCGAGTTAACGCTCATAGAGCGTCTTGTTGTAACTAAAATGTGGTCTAAAAGATTCGCAATTGGGAAATCATAGCCCCTGAGATTTTCGGAAAGGTCGTAGTTGCTGTGTTTGGCAGTCAAAAACGTCAGCTAGCATTTTCAGAAAGAAAATAGTTCCCCAGGAAGCTCGAGGAAAGTTCATTTCAGCTTGCATTTTCTCAAAGGAAGATTTTGTTCCCTAAAATTTTCGGGCAATTAAACTTTCAGCTAGGGAATCTGAACAGATCAGGTTCTTCTAGCTTACAAAAACATCACTTTAAACAGACTTCAAACACCACAAGGTACTTAAAAATGCCTTTCTAAAGCTTTTGGTTGATTTGGCTCGTTGGGTGCCCCTGGATGACGACCAGCAGTATAGCGGTCGAAACATCGCAATTCGCATCTATCAGTGAACCTCAATCGTGAGATAAAACAATTAAATCGATTATCAAAGGTTTCTTTGTTTTTTTAATTTCAAATACGCTTCACTATTGGAACTTAGGGTATTAAAGAGGCTTATTATATGAGTGGCTCTTTCAGCGGTCAAGATGAATCAATTCTCCTGCTGTGATTGGCTACCCGCGAGGTCAAGATGGAGCCATCTTGACCACTCGGGATAGCCCGTTCGTCCCGCGTTTTACTGTCTTTTAATAGAGTCCTTTGTGCTATATAATAAATCCTTTATTGGCCAAACTTGTTCGGTCAAGATGGTGGGATATTGGCCTCGTTCTTTTTTTGCATGTTTATGGACCTCGACTTCGTCTCGGTCCATAAACACGCAAAAAAAGAACTTGGCCAATATCCCACCATCTTGACCTCACGCTTGGCCAATAACACATATTGAAAAGAGTTTTCAGCTGTGCTCGCCGCAATCTACGCACGCCATATCTAAGATGCACACGTCAGCTGAATGAATCAAAATCATAACTATTAAGCCGCGGCTACACGAGCGATTTTTCACTCGCGCCGGTGATGCGATTTTTTCAATTTTGTCGCGTCACCAGCGCGCGATGAAAATCGCAAGTGTAGCCACCCTTGAACGTCGCAAGAAAAAAATCGCGAGAAATTGAATGAGTTTAATTTTTCGCGATTCTTTTTCTGCGATTTTTTGAGCTGTCGCATCACCTGTGCGAGGGTGGCTACACGGGTGATTTTCACTGCGCGCTGGTGACGCGACAATTTAAAAAAAAATCGCATCACCATCGCAAGCAAAAAATCGCTCGTGTAGCCGCGGCTTAAAAAGTCGCGCGCGCAGCACACCGGAAGTCAAATGCTGCGTAAAATCGCTAGACTGCGAGCAGTCCCTCTTTCTTTCCTTCATCGATCCTGTGGGTGAGCGCGAAGCGCGAGCGAGCGGAAATTGGGGCGAGTGGAAGTCAGCGCAAGCGAGCGGAAAGATAAGAGACAGCAGCCTTTTCTGTTTGCGACGCGTTCCTTCTTTCCGCTCACTCGACTTGACTTCCGCTCGCTCGGGCTTGGCGTTTAGGCTTTGGTAGATTGTGCTAGCATAATTTTAAGCATAATTTAGCAAAACGAGCACTATCTTAAGCTTTTATTTCAGTTTAGCACTGCTAGCATAATCCGAGCTTTTGTGCGTTGAAAACAAAAAAACACCCATCATAGTTCTAGAATAATTCAGTTTGTATTTTATTTCTGTATTGTTTCTGGAAAATGTTGTGGTCTGTGCGAAGGCCCATGGTCAAATATGGTCCGGCAGACTCCAGGTTATCCTGTGCATATCTGAGAGACTGAGACTCTCCTCAGGCCACCACGCTTATGGCTCGGCAGCTCGGCCTCTCAGGCCTCAGATTAAAGATGGCGTCGTCCTCGAATACATCCACTTCCAGCAATTCCAGCCCTTTCAGCACTTCCAGTGCCGTATCGATAGCTTCAATCTCTAGAGAACGTGTTCCTAAAAGTAATACCGGAAAGTACAAGGAAAGAGGTAACTCAGATCCAAAGAACATGAGTCTTCGTGATCGAATAGAAGAATTCCCAGGGGAAAATTTGTGTCTTCGAGTTGAAAAACTGTTTTGCAATGGGTGTAAGGAGATATTGAGCTCTAAAAAGAGCATTCTCAAAAACCACTTGGCTTCCAAAAAGCATGCCGCATGCAAAGAGAAGTTAAAAGTGACAAACAAGCGAGATCAAACGATCGAAGAAGCACTTCGTAAAGAAAAACACAACAAGGATAGCACGTTGCTATTCGAGGAGAGAGCATATCGTTTACAGGTGGTAGAATGTTCATTAAAGTCAAAAGTGATAGAGTTAAGCTACTGGTGATCTTTATTTTCCTTAAAATCTAAGTAGCATAATTTCGGTGACAGAGAGCATAATTTTGGCATAATTTCTAAAAAATATGAGCATTGCTAAAAGCATAATATGCTTTTTTTTTTCGGGCACAAACTACCAAAGCCTTTTGGCGTTTGCTCACAAGATCGACGAAGGTAAGAAAGAGGGACTGCTCGCAGTCTATAAAATCGCGCGAACCGGAAATGAAATCTGCGGAAAACATTTGTTTTTAGCTCGAAATTTTGCGCGGTGACCTATCCTGATTTTTTGCATGCAAGCACCATTTATGATGGCATTTCAAATATAAAAGTTTCGGGGAAAATTATCTAGTAAAATTTTCTGTAAACCATAAAAAGAGTTTTTCTCTAATAGATAAAATTATACTTAAAATTATACTCTAATAGATAAAATTATAACTTTTTTTCATACTGTCTGAAAAGTTAAAGAATTTAGGGAGCTTTCCAACAAAAATAAAAACGGTAGGCCACAGAATTAGTTTTTCAGATAATTAACAAAAATGAAATTTAAAGGACCTTTTCGTGGACCTGGCGCGTTACCATGGTAACTCATATGACGTCATAAGTACCCTTAAAGTATAGCCCAACAACAGAGTTGCAAAGAGACATATAGTTTGCCCACACCATTAAATGTCCTTCTTTGTAATCTTTCATCATTTTACCGCAACTACAGCAACGAAAAACCCATCCGAGCCTCCTTAAGCTACAATCATGGACAAAAGTGTGAATCATGAAATAAATCATATATGAACTTCGGAAATGAAATCAAATGAAGGATGATCCTCGCAGTTATTAACGCAATTTATACAATTGCGAAAAAAAGTCTGAAAAAAAATTCAGGACTTCAACGGGGTTTAAACCTGAGCTACAGGAGACTCATGGGAGCTTTTATATGCACATGTCATCGGCTTCCCCGTGGGGAATTTAAAGAGTTCCTAGTTCTCCAAACAGGAATCGAACCTATGACCTTCTGATTACTAGTTCAGATGCTCTACCACTGCGCTACAGGAGACTCATGGGAGCTTTTAAACTTAGTCCATGTGACAAAATTCCTGCATACTGCCAGGGCCATAATGTCAATAGGTGGAATAATTATGAAAAGAGTGTTGTGGTCAGTTTTTAGCGTGGTGAATAAATGAAAGGAAGTTACTTTTTTCTAAAGAATGTGTAAATTATCTTTCTGAAAAAAAAAGTGTCCTACTAAAATCTTGTCACGCAGTTCTGCGGCACAAAAATTGTTTGCAGTGCGTCCTGTGTGAATTTTGTGAATTTTGGCATAGATCCTACAAGAGTTTCTTCTCGCAAAGATACGTCGATTAATCCACCTCCTCTTTGAGGTAAAAATTTTCGTTATCCGTGAAAATCATTATTTGATTAAATACTCGACATTAAACCGGTCATCTCGAAAATTTTATCATCTCAACAGCCCGCCAAACTGAAAAAAAAAATCAGTGATCCTCAAAAGTTGCACCAAAATGTTATGCCCCATGTTACGGTGTGTTAATTAGAAGTTCTAAAATCTTGCACATCCCATGCGCGGTTATTGCAGTCTTTTGAACGAATTCTGATTAGAACTTGGACGTAATGAAAGGCGATAGGCACGCGCGAAGCTTAATTGGGCGAGTATATTTTATATCGCTACATTTATTTAATACTTCTACAGGTGGCGTTGGTAATAATTGGATTGGTAAGGGTAATTGCTAATTCAGATTCGGTTTGGTCTCGGCTAAAACTACTTGAAATTCAAATTGATATGCAGGTTTTCATATTCACAGGTTGTTTTACACGAAATCGCAAACTAATGCGCTTGGAGAAAAGAGAAGTATGAAAGCCTTGGATTTAAGCCAAGGATTGAAAGGCGTCGGGCCGCTTTCTGTATTTCGTACGCTGTTTTTAATAGAGATTGAGGCAGTGCAACAACATGACGCAGATTACAATACGGTTGTCTTCCCCGCCTCCTGGGAGCAAGAGCGTCAGAGAAATCATCAGAATTAAGACTCCAGAAAAAATGTTCTCTCTCGGTGATAGCGTTTTAGAGGAAAATTTGAGCATGGCTGAGACCTGTTTTGAGGACAAGAGGACACAGGTGGTTGATTCCAGCTCTCAGGATTTACCTGCGCTTGACGCGTTTCACCCAAGTGCTGGCGAAAGGTTTGTTTACACAAACGGTGACGCTGAGGAAGAAGATCTAGAACACGTGAGCTCTCTTGTAAATGGAGAAAATAAAACCGGGAGAGGTGAAACGGTTGTTACAAGCACGGGAATTAAAAACAGAACAGAGGAAATGGTTGTAAGGCATGGCAAAAAATCGGGGCTAAATTTTCAGGTGAATTCCAATCCGCGAACACATTGCAACAGTTGTGGAAGGCCGGTGGAGGGGGATGAATTTGAATCTGAGCTTTACATAACGCGCAAAGATTTAGCTGCGGTGCAGAGCCAGTTAGAAACATTTAAATCTCGACTGGAAGAAGAGCTCATTGAGAGGTTTAAATTAGAGCAAGAGTTGAAATCGGAGGCCGAATCGCACCAAAGTGAGATGCGGGTTTTGACAGAGAAAATTGAAAATTTGACGGAGAATGAAGGCGAGAAGGCCAAGCGAGTGGAAGAATTGGAAAATACGATTTTGGTTTACAAAGAGGAGTACGAGAAGAGTCTAGGGGAGCTTGAGGAGTTGAGGAAACTTGTTGGTAAATACCAGAGTGAGGTTTGTAAGCTTAGAGCTGAAGCAAACACGGCAAATGATCAAGCGGTGGAAGCGATTAATGAAATGGAAATATTGACAAAGAAAACCGAGAAATGCGAACACGAGAAGGACAAGATAACAAAGCAGTTGTCATCCGAGATGCAAGGATACTGGACAGAGGTTCGCGATTTTAGAGTTGCGTTACAAAACTGGGAAAAGCTAGACGCCGAGAGAAAGGTTCGAATTCAAAGGCTCGAAATCGAAGTTTCGTCTTATAAGGAACAGTTGAATGAACTTAGAGAGGAACTAATAGAATGCAGCAACAAAGCAAACGGGAGTGAGTCGAAGATGGACCAAAACAAAAGCGAGCATCTTTTGATGCTTTGCCACGAACTCAACGAGATTTTCAGAGAACACCTTAACAGCCAGGGAAAATTTTCCGAGTTATCCTTCGTTCTTACTGCCACGCAGAAAGAGCTGGAGGAAGCGAGAAATCGAGGACAGATGCAAAATCTCGCGCTTCAAGAGTATAAGCAAAAATATAACGATTTACACGACAGTATGGTGGGACTGGGTGAAGAGAATCGACATTTAAGGAACAGTTTAGAGAAAAAATGCGCTGCCTTCAGAGATATTCGAAGAAAGTTTCTGGTTTCAGAAACGGAGGTTTCCTGGCTTAAAGAAGCGTTGAATATTGTTGATAATGCAAAGAAAAAGTCCATATGTAGTGATGTTATGGAAACTAGCAGTTAATTCAGAATTTAGCACTCCCACCGTTTGCAGTTTTCCTGTGACGGGAATTTTAAAAAAATCTCTCGAATTTTTCCGCGAAGTATTGTGACACATTTCTGTCCAAAAATTTATCTGGTGGTATTTTAAATATTCGTGAATTCCACGCGACTCTCTTTCATAATTAATGTGAAAAAGCTCTTAAAATGTCGGGCATTATATCTTTTCATATTGTCAACTGAAAATGCTAAATTTTGCATCAAAGAATAAAGATTTTTTCTGTGATTTTCAAACATTTATTTTCGCCTTAGGTTGAGCCTTCCTTGTGTTTTAATTTACCTTTTAAGACTGAAATTTAGTTGTGTTCACTTGTTTATTTATTTATCTTAGGCGTCAGTCGCAGTAATCCACCTTATCGTGTAGTATCCAATGAAATGTCTTTTCAGTGATTTGGTTTAATAAGGGAATCTCTCATCCGCCTGGTCACACCGCTGTCACACAATTCATGTTAATTCTGTCACGCCGAGGTCCAAAAGAAATCCAGTTGAAGTCAATTGTTCATGTTTAGAAATGAGAGTCTTTCTTTCTCATACAAGCAAGCTATTTTCTAGACTGCAAAGCAGCCGTATTTTTGCGTTGGTCGAATGCGAGGTAGGTCTGGAGCTAGAGTGAAAATGTAGAGTGAGACTGGGGAGAGACCCGACTGTATTTTCTTAAACAGCCAGTCACTTGTACGCATGGCTAATTTGCAGATTTCATGTTCCGCACAGTCGCACTTACAAAAACTGGAGGATTCCACAGTCACCAGCATGGGTGGCCAGCTTGCACAGGCACTCACGAATAGCTGCTTCTGATTATCCAGCAATTATCAAGCATAGAAACAGTCAAAATGCTGCCTCTTCCTTAGGCCTTGCGTTGTTGAGCTTTCCTATGATTACTCATTACGAAAATAAGAGAGATGACTGCGGGTGCGCAGCAGCTCCATATTTTTTCCAAGCTAGCCGAATGGATTTGTACTGGTTGCTTGGCAACTTCTTTTGTCAGCTGGTCAAGAGCTTAGCACCACCGCAGGCACAGAAACTTGAGACTTCTTTCCCAAGTGTCTCATGAATTTGACGCTTCTAAATTGTGCACTGTACAGGTCAATAATACACTAAGCGGCTCCTTTGTTAAATGAAGAGATAAGCCAAAGCTTCGGGGTGGACACAAAATTAACGCCAAATTTACGTTAGAGCGAGAGATGTAAAACCAACACCAAAGCAATCACTCCAGCCAATCACAACGACGTAAACAGCGCAATGAGCCAATCAGAATTCGAAGCAATTACACGCAACCGGCGCTAAACGCGGGAAAATGCGCGCGTGCCTCGCGTGTGCAAGTCACGATTGGTTTTGGTTTTGGTTTTGCTTCTCATTGGTTGAAAAAAATTAACGCGAGTTTTGCTGGCCAATCATAGAGCGAAGCAATACAAAACCAAAGCAAACGCGATTGACTTTCGATGCTCAATTGAAAAACATTTTATTTGGGGTGAATAATTCCTATAATAGCAGAATTTTTTGGTCCAAGTTAGTACTAGAACTTCGAGGAACTCAGGTTTTATCAGTGTTCTTTCTCATATAGTTCTAAGCGAAACGTTTTCTAGTACGTTTAAGTCGGCTCTTCACCCGACGGATGTTTTACAAATATCTCCCGTAGTACATCCGTCTATTTGCGTTGTTATAGCAATAGTCGGAGACGACACGTGACCTCATTTTCGTAGCGATCTCTGTTGTACTTCGGCGCCAGTGGTGAAAAGTTGTCGGTTTCTTTTAAGTTGCAAGAAGCGCAATAGCTCGCCTGATAGTTTAAACCCAGTTTATTCAAATGAAGGAGGATTTTATGTTTTGATTTATGCGGAAAATACTCGAGATGCAAAATCAACAGCCGATTAGTGTGACCGCCACGGGAGACGGGATTTGCCTGCAGTTAATTCAGGTAGATATTCGGAAAATATAAACCTTGTAAATAGAAATTCCCCACCTTTGTATTTGCAATTCTTTGTTAGAGTAATATTTAACGCTTGGATATGTAACATTGGCTATCATGTCTACAGGGCAGGCTACAAGGTTAAATTATTTTTCACATTTTGTTCGATTTTGTTGAAGGTGAATTAAATTCTTTTCAGCCCATTGTATAAGCAGGGTAAAACTGATATAGATTTTCCTTAGTCATAATATAAAAATTCAAATTGTCATTGTTGTGTGAAAATGTCACCCCGTTCATTTTGCTTTCTTCGTATTTGCAACTTAAATTTTAGGTAATAGTTAACTGGGAATGGAAAACGAATGGCGGTCAGTTTTGCTTGCCTTGTTTAACACCTTGTCTCATTGAACCAATGGTCTATAAGGAACCTCGTCATTAAAGTCAATATTTGCTTATCAGACTCCTAGAATAATAACAAGTTGAATTCGTTTCTCACCTGCACGGATAATTTCGTTGCAATGGATAAAAAAACGCGAAAATCTCGAACGAGAACTTTGTTTGTTCATTTTTCAAGCGACACTGGATGACCCGGCATATTTACAGTACACACTGTGGAAAGCGCTTAAAATTTTGATTGTTGAGGGAGCGTTATCAATTTCTTTTCTGGCACATCTAAGGTCAAACTTAAAAATGTTTCAATTCACACTCAGCCATGTTGAATACAATTTCAAGTTGGAAATTAGGTTCAAATCTTCACTTTGTTTTACTAAAGGGCCATCTCCCTTCAAGATTAAGTTGCCCGTATGGTTATTAATCGTGAGTGTGTGAGGTCGCGGGTGTTTTTTGTTCTTAGGTTTTTCAGTTTTTAAAGAGCACATAACTGAATTACATTCATAGAGCCTGTAATGCGAAAAACGACACACCAAAAGCGCAAAACGTATCAAATATAACGTTAGAATTATTTTCGTCTGTACCTTGAAATACCGATATAAATTCTATGCCCCGCGTTTGCCGTTACCGTTTCACTGTTCACGACCATTTGTTTTTTTAGCTTCGGGGCTGAGAGATCTTTGATATTTACAAAATATAATGTGAAGTATGGCATTGTCACAATTTTGAATGTTGGTCTGAGAGCCTTTTTAGAATAAAGAGAAGAAATAGCTTTGCCGTCATTTAGCCGCGTAACCTGATGGTCTCTCTCTTCCCAAAACAACAGAACAAAAAACTCTTTTACACTGATCGTTTTGGAAGTCGAAGAAAAAGTTAGTATTTTTTTTCGAATTTCGTTAGCAAGCACTGGAAATTGTTTTTACACCTGTTAGCCCAGTTCATAAATATTCGCAGCCTGGGGTACATGTGATAAGAAACCAACAGACAATTATTCAGCTAGATGAAGGTAAATATTCCGCATTAGTAAATAGTGCTTTTTCGCGTGCTTTGATTGGTTAAACGGGCAGTGTCACGCTATTGTGCCATCACTTTAAAAAGCTTAAAACTGCCAATGCATGAGTGGAAACCTTAAAATAATGGTCTACTTTTGTTGCCAAAGACTGTACTACTGCATTCACACCATAAACTTCTGTATTCCATGTAAGATGACGAGGATGGAAATTGATTGAAATTTGAAAAAACTATTTCAAGCTATGCATTGAAAAATCACCAAAAAAATTATGGTTAGCTCTTCCTGCTAAAATTTCATTGGAATTAATCTTGCTGATTCTGTAGGAGCATTTTTTGCACGATAACTGGTGAAATGCAGTAATTTTGGCAGAATTGAACCAAAAACAGCAAAAATCCCGGTGACAGTGCTCCTTTAACTCGGGGGTGATTAGCAAAGTACTGTTCACCTCCGAGCAGCCGGCGCGCGACATTTTAAAATTTCCGACCGCTTGTTGGTGTAAAGTAATGTTTTGTTCCGCTAATTATTCAGCTTGTGTGGTATATACTAAAACAATTATTCACCTCAGCGTCGGCGAAAGTGTTTGATATTTACCTCGCCGCGTCGCGGCCGGGTAAATATCCACCACCATTCACCTTCACTTCGGTGAATAATTGTTAATTATTAACCGATACAGACACGAATAATTGTTCATTGAATACCGCATTTCCTTGAATAAGCGCCCTTCCCCGCTCCCCAGTAGGGATACAAGGAAAACATGTTTCTATTGTCACGTTATTAATAATATTTAAGCTTCAACTGCACCGGCATCAGTACATGTAGGAGAACAGTTTATTTTGCGTTAATTCACTTCCAGTTATTTCTATCTCCTTGTGCTTGCAGAGTTCTCTTATATACATTGGCCAAAATATAGTCACAGTTCGTTAAAAGAAAAACTTAATAAGCACCCTCCTCGATTAAGCACCCACCCCCACTTGTAAAGCGCATTTGATCATATCTACATGTTAATTTGCGCTATACAAATATTTATTATTATTATTATGTTATTATTATTATTATTATTATTAATATTATTATTATTATTATTATTATTATTATTATTATTATTATTATTATTATTATTATTATTTTCACTTGCCTATTTCTTATGTCGTTCTGCCAGATACTGGTAACTATTTAAATGAACTTGTGTAAAGAAAGACTTAAGACGACCATGTAACGTGTAGTTTGGGGATAAAAGGTACGATTACTAGTCTGGAAGTGCATTATATTCTAGTCTATGGATTTTTGCTTCGTCAAGTTTCTTATGTCAAGACAATAACGCGTCATTCCTAAAGAATATTTCTAGCTATAAGATAACACAGCATAGCTGCCTCCAGACTGACCGCTTTACTGATTTTGGGCATCAGCTTAAGCTCTTGAGATTCAGTTGCGTAGGATTAACAACAAACTGTTCACAATCTGATAGAGGAATGAAAATTTCCGTTTCTAACATGTCAAGGTGATTACTCTGGCGCTGTGCAATCAACATTGTGTCGCTTGCTTTCCTTCGTTCTGAATAGCGCTGTTTATAAATATGGCGGGAAAGGACGACGCACTGGTTGGTCAGTCACAACATTGGCAACCCACTAAACGCAAGATGATTCGGTAAAAGACTTCGCTGGTGCTATTTACCTTGCGGTCAGTAAGACCTGACAAAAATGGAAATATCGAATTTATTTCATGCGGTAGATAAGTTGAGAGATTCAATTTCTGTTGCAAGGAAGTCGGTAGACGAGTTTGCACCCTTTAAGGTGTTTGATAATCGTAACGTCACCATGTGATGAAAGGAAACGTTTTCTTATGGAATAAGCTAGGTAAGTTTTTCCCCACAAACCATTTTTTGTTTAATAATTTTCAAAATCTGAATTCCTTGTGCCATACTGTTTTGTATACAACAAATAGCACCCGATTAAGTCAAGACCTCTCGTAATGGAATTATTGGGTTTTTAATCTTTCCCGTTAGTTTTTCCATGTTCTTCACTCCAATGCTCTAATTGCAGTATTAATGTAGCAGGTATTTTATCAACTCTCCGATATCCCTCACATACACTGAAGACCAGACTCACTGGCTTTGTTGTCAGTTGCAATTAAGAAAATATTTTATGTCAATTTTAAGCTTGATGAGTAAATCGAGCTTTTACACATTTTAAGCGCTAGTGTTTTCTTGTCAGATACATCAACGTATACAACAAGACGGCAGTTTCGGGAAAAATTGACACATCAGAAATATATCGGAATTTGAAATGAACCAGTTTAGCACGAGATAAAGTGCTATATCTTTAGTTAAGGAGTGAAATAACATCTTTTTGTAATGATGGTTTACCCGACAAGCAACTGGTACTGGAAATGTAACAACTATAAGATTCTCTCCCGGAGATAAATTTCCATATCATACGATTTAGTGATATGAAGCTTTAGGGAGATGTGTCTCGTTGTCAAACAACGCTTATATTGTCCTTGAATTAACGAATATGTCCGGTGCTTCAACGTTCTAATTGACAAGGTAATTGCTTTAACGAGGGCTCAAGCAATAAATTTCGAATCGGGCAATTTCGTTTACATTCTTCGCAAATTATGGACATAAAGAATTAGTGAAACCGGCAGGTCGCGTAAAAAAATTAAAGGTATCTGGATTATCATACCTGCCGGTGTAAATATTGATTTCATCTGAGAGCAGACGAAGGGTATTTCACTTCGTTTACGAACGATTTCTGAACATTTATAGACAGTTTATTTTACCATAGAGATGGTAAAATATACAAATAATACCACAGATTGAAACGTTTTTGAAGGTTCTCCAGTAATGTAAAACTAATATAAAACTATTGACTTTGCTTGTACAATCAAACTTCATAGCAACACTTTAGTTTTGTTGTGCTATCATAAAGAGGAAAACAATTTTCTTTTTTATTCACGAAATCTACGGCTTGTAAACAATACCCCTTAGGCCGAAAATCCCAGACGCCATTATGCTTCCATGAAAACTCAAACTATGTGGTTTCTTCTCGGAATAATGACTGGATTCAGTCTCAATCTTTTAACCGCAAACTGAAACAACAATAAATAAATATTCTGGCACCTTTCGACGATTTCAAAGTGAAAGCTACTTTGTTGGCAAGATGTCACTTAAATTTTATTTGATTGACGCGTTCAGATTTCTAAGGCTACCCGATTTTTTGGCAAAATATTTTAACTAAAATATAGTTGTATCGTGTTTATTTTTGTAGGGGGAGTGGTATCCCAGGCAAATTAAAATCTTGGTTTATTATGGACGACAACGAAAGACGTAAGGATAAAGACAGAGATAGAGTAAACAACTTACGGCTTGAAATAGAAAACTTAGAACTGAAAGCGGCAGTCGAAGGGAAAGAAAACCTTATTCGAGTCCTTCGAGAGGAAGTTAAGACCGTTCGCGAATCAGAAGATACTAGAACTGTTTCATCCGAGCTCGCTTATCATAAAAATGAAGTAGAAGAACTTCACAGCGTTGTGCAGAGCAGAGAAATAGCTGTTAAACAACTACGAGAAGAACTAACCATCTCCCATCAAAACATTGAGCAGGTGTATCAGCAATACGCACGCGCAAGAGGGGCCCTCGAGGCAAAGGACGCTACAATCAGCAGGTTGCACAAAGAAAGTGACAGACTGCGAGAGGTTCTGGAGGCTACCCAAAATGACCGGCTACAAACACTCGAGAAGTTAAGCGCCTTGCAAGCTGACTTATCCGCAATCCGCGTGGATAAGAACTGGTTAGAAAGCCAGTTAAAGCTTCAACAAGAAAGCCATTCGAGTGCACGCACGGGGAGCGAAACACGTGATACCGAGCAGGGTAGGCACGGGCTTGTGTTTACGATGGATAGTGTTGCGAAAGACAAGCAAGCTTTGCAAGAGTTGATTAATACTGCGTCGCATTATGAGGAAATTATTCGCAATTTGGAAAGCGGGAAACGCAGCGATGTTGCCAGCACAAGGGAATCGTATCGATTCGCTTCGACATCGAGTCCCCGGCACGGAGAATCATCGCCAAGAGTTGACGAAAATTACGTGATAGAGCTCGGAAATAAGATGTCCGACGTTGAAGAGCGACTGAAGAAAGCAGTGGTATCACAGAAGTACCAGCTTCAAGCAGAGCGCGAGCAGCTTATTCAGGAGTTCAAAAACATGCAAACGCAACTTCTGCAACATCAGAGACATCATGAAGTCCAGAAGAATGAAATATCGTCTAAAGAGACGCTTATTCAGAGGCTGAAAGCTGCAAAAGCCACCTTAGAAACTGAACTGGAATCACTTAAAAGTGAACTAGAAGCCAGCCGAGCCGAGAGCGACCGATATTTACAGGAGCAAAGAAAGTTGCAGCACGAATTAGCGTCATTCAAAAGCAAAATCTCTAAGCTTGAAGCTGAGTTGGAAAACGAGAAACGACACAGTGGACTGGAGAAGCGAAAAATTGAAGAAGTTGGTTCTCACAGTCATGCAGATAGAGATGAATTGTTTAAAATAAAAATTCAGCTGCGGGAACAGCATGTGATTAATGAGAATAACACGAGGGAACTTGCTGCCAAAGATAACTTGATCAAGCAGATCCGAGAGAGATTGGAAGCAAGCGTAATCGAAGTGGACAAATTCAAGTCTATGCAGACCGCCGTGCAAGTATCGCAGACGGAGATTGATCGCGAAAGAGAGAATCTTCAGGAAAAGCTCCTTGTCACAGAACGAAGGTTCGCTGAGTTACAAGCCAGTTACGAAGAATGCAAGTTTAAGAACGAAAAACTGCAGCGAAAATTGCAGGAGTACAAGCAGATACATTCTCGAGCGGACGTGGCTGAAGAGTCCAAGGAGCAGAAGCGGTTTGATCTTGAAAATGACTTGATGATTGCTCGAAAGAAGTTGGCAAAGCTTGAAAGCGCGTACGAAAGCTGTCAAAAAGAGAAGCTTCAGTTACAACAAGAGTTGCTCCTAGCGAACACCAAAATGGCACAATTGAAGAACGCTTATGAAAACTGCCGACAACAGAAAGCACAACTTCACCAGGACTTGTTGTCGTCACATAAGAAGCTTGGAGAGTTTGAAGTCAAAGCTGAGCTCCATCGACAAGAGAAATTAGATCTACAACGAGAGGTGAAAGTTCTAGAGAACAACTACAACAAGACTGAACAACAGCTGCAACGGACGTTAAGCGAGAAGCAAAGCTTGTTAGAGAAACTAGAGGAAGCGAATAGAACAGTAATGAATGTGGCTGATGACGGAAAGCGGCGCGACAACCAGTGGCAAGAACAACAGAAGAAAAACGAAGAACTAAGCTCGGAGGTCCAGAAGAAGGAAAAAACGGTGCACCAGCTGAAAGAAGAAAAGGAACTTTTGGAAGCGGAAATTCAACGTTTCAAACACGACTTTGAGACTTTAAATAAGGAACTTGCTGCCTGTCAACGTGAGAAGGGAAGCCTGCAAAGTGAGTTAGAGAGCGAACGACAGAAGAACGTCGAGGTAGAGAAAGGTTGCGGGCGTTTCCGACAAGAGCGAGAAAAATTGCTCCACGAGTTAAATTCCATGAAGGATAACAATGCTCAGTGGAAGGATATGTGCGAGAAGATTCAACAAGACAAGGAACGTCTGCAACAGGACCTTTTAGCAGCCCAGAGGAGCATTTCTAGGTTCGAGTTGAGTCATGACGGCGAAAAAAGATCCTCAAACCAGGACACCCTGGTGTTGAGGACCAAGATAAGCGGGCTTGAAAGTGAAGTTCAAGAACTCAGGAGGCACGAAGAGAACTTGAAACTTAAGACCATGGAGCTTCAGAAGTGTAAAGCGGATTTTAGTAAAGTGGAAAGAGAGCTGGAAGACAACGCCAGGAAGCTTGAACGACTTACGAAAGATAGTGACGTGAGGGACAACCTTGTGCAGCAGCTGAAGCGAGAGAATATAGCACTCAAAAGAGAGTTCGAATCGACCATGAACGAATCTGAAGAATTTTCATCTGGTTATATTCCTGACACTAAGTCTATGGAAGTTGAGTTTGAATTGGTTCAAAATCAACTTTCAGAGATGGGTATCCATTTAAAAGAGCTTGAAGATGACCGAGACTCATGGCGACTGAAAAACCTGCAGCTTCAAAAAGAGGTCGTTTCTCTGGAGGCCAAGAACACCGAAATGGAAAGGGCGTATGCAAGGCTACAAGAACATGAGAGAAAACTTCACCAAGAGTTGGATACTTGTAGAAGCACCATTGACAAGCTTGAAAATGAGTTATTTGCCCATAACGACAATAGCAGTAGGATTGAAAGCGCTTTCAAGAGTTCTGAAGCCAAGAAAGAAGAACTTTCACTGGAAATACTGGATGCGAGGAAGAAGCTTTCAGAACTCGAGAACTTGTACAAGGCAGCAAAAAGCGATGGCCAGTCTAGGAGAGAAGCGGATCGAGGGAAAATCACAAAGCTTGAAAACCAGGTTGAGAGTTTGTCAACGCAGAAACAACAAATGCAAAAGCTGTTGGAAGAAACAAGGGATGCAGCGAGGAGATATCAAGATGAGTTGCACAAGACCCAATCCAAGCTTCAAGGACTACAGAGGGACTCTGAATTGTACCACAAAGACATTCACTCTAAGGAGACTCAAAACAAAAGGATTCGTTTGGAGAAGGAATCCATCGAGAAGGAGCTGGAGCGTATTCAGGTCCAACTGGTGAATACAACTTCAAACGTGGAGTCTTTTGATATGGAGAGGTCGGAGTTCATGCAGGAAACGCGGGCGGCAAAGGACAAAGTTCAGGAATGGGAAAATGCTTATAAGATTCTTCAACAAGAACATGAAAGTTTGGAGAAGGAGCTGCGAAATGCCCAAAGCATGGTTTACGAAGTGGAGAGTGAGTTCAACAAAAGCCAAAAAGATCGTCAAAATGAAGTCCGCACGAATCAACTGAAGGTCAGTAAGTTTGAATCTCAGGTACAAGTGGTTATGAAACAACGTGACTCTTTGAAAGACCAACTGGACGAGGTTCGTGAAGAGTTGAGGAGAACCAAAGACGAATACACGCATCTACAGAAGGAGTTCATCCAACACCAGCAGAGGTGTGATACGTATCGCAAGGAGCTTTTGGCCAAGAGTCAATTGATAGAGAAGCTTGAAGAAGAAAAGAACGCCTTGCAGAGAAAGTTGGACCAGCTCAGGATGGAACTTGGACAAAACGAGATGACTGGCCAAGTTGTGAAGCAAAAGAAAGACATCTTAGAAGGTGAGTTGTCTCTTAATAGAGAGGGGGACCTTATATCAAATCTTAAACACGCCGTTTTCGTCTTCAAATAGAATTGTACAAAACTCAAACAACTGCAGTGAAACTTTATTATTTATTAAAGATCAGCAAACAGTATTATGTGTAAGAGAGTATATTTTTTTAAAAACAAATCCAGTGGACCGCATGAAGTGGATTTCGTAAGAGGGAATAGGAGGGACTAACTACAAAATCTCGTATCCTAAAAGGGGGGGGGTTATTAGAGAGGGGGGTTAATAGAGACGGGGGGCTTAATAGAACTTTTACGGTATTTTATAATTAGGTAACGTGTCTTGTACCTCCCAAACTTCCCAGTACTTCCCTTGCCAACTGCAGCAGTGAAAGACCAAAATTGAAAAGCCTGGTTGACTTGTGGTTAACATGTCCGACTTGAAGTCGGTTGAGACGACACAAGCGGTCTCCCCGCCCACCTCCTCAAGGTGGCAGAAAAGGTACTCTAAATTGCGAAGGGATGTTATCAAACACTGTCGATTGTTAACCTACAAGTCCCTTTCTGCCATGGGAGCTGATTTATAGATAGCTTACAACGTGCAACTTCATTACTACCCTCATGCAGGTAGCACTAGCTTTCTGTCAAGGCCAAGCATTGAAGGAAGCAGTTGCGCCAGACTAACTATTCTATTTTCCCATTATCGTAGGTGATTTGCAAACTGCTGGGGATAGAATCACAGAACTTGAGTATACCTTGAGCACATTACGATCAGAGAAGGATGAAATCCAACGAGCGCTGTATCGAGTCACAAATAAGCTTACCACTGTAGAGGAATCGTACGCCAGAGCTCAGGAGAAAGTCAAGGATCTTGAAATTCAGCTGAACACGGCTCGTAAGGTCATCGGCGATCTTGAGGACGAGCTGACAGTGATCAAGAACAAGGCTTGCCAGCTTGAGGCGGATCATGGGTATAGATTCGGGCAGAATGGTGAGCTAGAGGAGAAATTGGATTTGGCGCACAGAAGTTTGTCCGAGGTCGAGTCGGCGTACGAGTGTAGCGAGCGAGAAAATGAGGATCTAAAGCAGCAACTGACTCACGCAGAGAGAAAGGTGCTGGAACTAAGACAGGCTATTCAGAGAAACGAGGAGGAGAATGATGATCTGGAAAGGCAGCTGGATAGTACTCGGCATCGGACAACGAAGCTTGAAGGTCAACTGAACAGTACACAGAGACAAAAGGCCCAATACAAGGAGCAACTGGAAGATGTCAGGGTAAAACTGCTGAAGTGTAAGGATGAGCTGGGAACGGTACAAAATCATCTGTACGACTGTCAACGAAGCTTGGATATACTAAGGAAAGATTCCGGCAATAAAGACAACACTATTTCAGAGCTGCGAGGAAAATGTTCCACCCTAGAGACAACTTTAGAACAAACAAGTGAAGAACTCGCGAGGCACCAAATGCAGAACGATTTGCTTCAACAAGACAAACGAGATCTCCAAGACGAGCTCTTGGAAAATCAAGAGAAGTTTCAAGAGCTTGAGGCTATTTACAAGCTGTGTGAACACGAGAAACAGCGACTCGAGGAGGAGATACACTCATTTTACAAAAGACTGGCCGAGCTACAGGGATCGTATCAAACGTGTGAACACGATAAATTGGACGCGCAACGCCAGGTGATGGTGCTGGAACAGAAAATCAATAAGCTTGAGGTTGTTTTAGAGCAAACGCAACGAGAGAAAGCGACTCTGGAGTTCCACTCGGGAGATCTAAACGTTTCAAACAAGAAGACTGTCGAGGAACTGTCTGTGGTAAAAATGCGTTTGGAGAAGAACGAGAAAGCATTCGGTGAGTTTTCGAACCAGTTGTTCGAGAAAGACATGATCATAGAGGAGTGCAAGACAAAGATAACTACACTGACAACTGAAAATGATTGTCTCAACTCTGAACTAAACAAGAAGAAAGAAGCATTGATGCGACTGGAGAGTGAACGGCGCAAGCTGCAAGATAAGTGGAGGGAAACCAGTGACGAGGTCATTAGGATGAAACCAATATGGGAGACAGCGCAACGAAAGAAGGACCAGATTGACTCTGAACTACAAGCGAATCGCAAGAAAGTGGCAACACTGGAGACTTTTTTGAAGAAAAATGAAGAACGAGCTACGTTGACCGACAAAGAGCTCAATCTTTGTAAAAATAAAATTTCCGACCTCGAGGCGGAGCTGAATTCGTTGCGAAAGAAAGTTTCCGTGATGAAATCTTATTATGAAGAAGCAAAGAAAGAGTTGGAAGAATCTAGGGATCAGCTGAGAGAAGCTCAAGAGAAAAACAGCACTTACGCTATACAGTTGGATACATCCCACAATGAGCAGTTAGATCTCAAACAGCAGATAACGGTACTTGAGAAAACCACCGTACAAAACAATGAGGAAATCATCAGTCTTTGTGAGAAGAAGGAGACCTTGGAAGAGGATCTTTTCGCCAGCCGCAACAAGCTGACAAAATTGGAATCGACGATCAGTGCACTGGAAACGCAGAGAAGTAACTTCAAGGAACAGCTCAACGATTCAAGGAACAAAACCATTGAACTCAGGGAGGAAAACATAAAAATTACAAGCCAGTTGAAAGAAAAGCAAGGATTGGCAGAGTCGCTAAGGAAGGCTCTCTTAAAGAAGGAAAAAACAATCGAAGAATTACACGAGAGAATTACTGAATTGGTGACGGAGTTGGAAACTCTGAGACAAGAAGGAATGACCATAAAAGTGTCATGTGAGAATCTACAAGGTGCACAAGAAGACATGGGTTTGAAGCTGTTGGAGTACGAGAATAGGGATGAGAAAGCAAAACAAGAACTCCAAGATCTTCGTGACTCGAGAGATGAAATGGAACGGGAATTGAACGTTGTGTTTCAGAGGACCACTGAACAGGAACAACAGCTAAAGAGCTTACAGCGGGAAAAAGATCGGCTGAAGATGAGTTTGGATGAAACTGCAAGAAAACTGAGTAAAGAAACCGAAGATGGCTCAAGAGCTCAGAGAGAACTGCAAGAGAACCAGTTGATTATCGAGCAGCTTAAAAGCCAAAATAGGGCAATGGATTCTCAAATCGAAGAGCTTAGGGCTTTAAAATCAGCTGTGGAAAGCGAGTTGGATAACATGCGGTCCGAGTACGAAGACAGCAAATCAAAGAATGATCGAAACGAGAAAAATATCAGAAATTCTGTCGACGAGATTAAGCGTTATAAAGAGGATGTTTTACGGTTGGAGGATTTGGTAGCTGGATTACAGAAGGAGAAGTTAGCTTTGGAGAAGGAAATCCAGGTTTCCAATTCAAAATGTCTGGAATATGAGAGTTTAGTCAGGAGAACAGCGCAAACGGAAATGGATCTTAAACATGAACTTCGAAGTGCATGCAGTAAGATCCTGGTATTGGAATCGGAATGCAAACTCTCCAAGCAGCAAGGTAATGAAATGAAGCGCGAAAACGAAGTCTTGGGGAAGAAATTTCGGGATCTTGATGAATTGTTAAAGAGGAGCGACCGAGAGAGGAAAGAGGCCAGACAAGAGTTAATTGTAACCCAGAGTAAGTTAGCTCATCTTGAGTACAAGTATGATTATGAATGTAACGAGCGAGGAACGCTGACCACACAGCTCGAAGATGCGAATACTCAAGTATCCGCGGCTCTTGATAAAGCCTCGAATTTGGAGCATAAAGTTGTTGAACAAAAACTGCTTCTCGACATGGCAAACAAGGAAGTGGATGAGAAGGAGGAAGTAGTACGGCAGCTTAAGAACAGCAAAGTGTTTCTGGAAGGACAGAGAGACAACTTGAAGCAGAATATAGCTTCTGCGAAGGAAGAGTGTGAACGCCTACAGAAAGAGATGGCTCGGCTTCAGCGTGAGAATTTTGAGCAACACAAGAAGACAAATGAACTGGATTCCAAGCTTAGGAAGGCAGTGGCTGAGAAGGAACGAGCTCGAGATGAAGCAAATAAATTCAAAGACGATCTATTCACGCTTAAAAGCCGACTAGACGAGTCTCTAGGTGTGACAGACAATCTTGAATACCAGCTTGGGGAGTACAAACAAACTGCCGTGAAATACAAAGATGATATGATAACATACCAGAGGAAAGTTACGGAGCTGAGTGGGCAGTGTGACGTGTTTAAAGAGACGCTGGACGCCAGGGAGGGGTCTATTGGACAGCTGAAAGAGGCTAAGAGAATCTTAGAAGAGGAAATTGAGCGGCTGAAAAACACTGTCAAGGAGAGGGAAACAGAGAACGATTTGTTAATGACGAAGAGGAAGGAGCTTGAAACCAGCCTGAGATCTGCTCTACAACAATTAGCTGAGGCAGAAGCTGTTGTGAAGGTAATTGCACTATTGCATAATGGTTATTGGGCACTGAAACCTCTTAGAAGGCCCTATGCGCCACTTGGCGCGGAAGGAATGATGGTGATGACAATAAATTGGCCAGACGTGGACTGGCTTATACGGCTCAAAGCTTGACAGTAGAATAAACAAAGAGAGACGGAGAAATTGAATAATTAGTCAAAATTAGGCAGACTTATTGGGGAAGATCGGTAAATTTATCTCTATGACAGCTTTTAGTTCTGTGGCAGTAATTTGGCAAGTGTCAGGTTAAGACGGGTCTGATAAAATAATCAAATGAAAACCGGCGTGTGTCATTCTTGAACTTCAAATCCTTTCATCAATTTTACTTAGGTCAAAAACTGGTTCTTATTTATTTCTAATTCGACTCAAAATTTTCTCTCATTTTGTATTCTTTCTTCAAAGGTGAACAAAGAAGTTGTTAGAAGAGGAGAAGGCGATGCTGATATCCTGAAAAGTAAACTGAAAGACGTAGAGCGACAACTTGTGGAACTCAAAGAGAAGGAAGACGGACTTCAGCAGAAGAACGTAGTTTTACAATCTCAAATTTCAAGCCTGGAGAATGCTTTCCGTACAAGCCAAGATGATCGCGATGAACTGGAGCGAGAGGTCCAGTCCGTGCAGGCCGAGCTGGACGTCACGAAATCGTCACGCGACGAGGAGCGTGACGAACTTGAAAGCTTGAGATCGGAAGCTCAAGTGAACAGAAACAAAGTGTTCGCTCTGGCAACACAACTTCAACGAACGGAGAATATCAAGGAGACTTTGGAGCAGCAGGTCAGTTTACTTACATCTAAAGGGGATGACGGTGATGGTGAGCTTATTCGTCTTCAACGTAAAGTCCGGGAACAAGAAGTTATCCTAGAGTCTCACAACAAGGACTTGACAAGCAAAGAGGAGACGATCGAAATGTTCAAGATGGAGAGCAGCAATTTGCAACGCGATGTCGGTAGTCTGCAGGATGAGGTTTCCAGAGCAAGGTCGAGTCTGGAGATACTACAGCAAAGGAAAGACAGGGTCGATAAGGAATTGTTTGAGGCCTTGAAGCAAAGTTCAGAGTTTGAACTGCGTCTTGGCACAGCATTGGAAGAGAATGAAGAGTTGAATAGAGAGCTTGTGGAAAAGGAAGACAAAGTTTCCAACCTGGAGCAGGAATTATACCAAGCATTGAAAGACTTGGCTAACGTGCGGCGTGAACTGGAGGACACTAAAGCTAGAGCAGCGAAGAGCAAGCAAGAAGTTGCCGAGTTGCAGAGGGATTTGAACGAAAAGGAAACGAGTTTTGAGATGTACAGAAGCAGTGATAATGAGAAAGACAACCAAATTGGCTCCTTGAATTCTGTGGTGAAGATGTTGGAGCAGGAGTTAAAGACGTTGACGGAAGAACTTTCTGTCGAGAAGGAGAATCATGGGCATGCTCAAGAAGAACTCAGTAAATTACAAACAGAGCTGGAAGCTGAAGAGGCTGGCGCAGCAGAGTTGGAACGCATTATTGAACAACTCAAGAACGAAAACGGAAAGCTAAGGAAAGATGGTACAGCCAGCAAAGATATGGCTGAAGATCTTAGAGGGAGGTACCAGGCCGTGCAGCGAGAATGTGAGAACCAACAGTACGAGCTAACATCGCTGCAGCAAAAGCTAACATATGTGGAAGCAAGGTATAGCAGCACAGTAGATGACAAGGACAAGCTAAAGGAGGAATGCATTGCTTTGAAACGAGATTCATCCGAGATCAAGATTGTTCTGGATGGGGCACAGCGAGAGAAGAACAGAGTCGAAGGCGAGTTGACCGCTGTGAAGCAACAGAGCACGGACTTGCAGAGCAGGTTAAGTAACATTCTACGAGAGAAAGACAAGTCTTCTGAAGAGGTGTCGTCCATGAACAGCTCGTTAACCTCTTTACAAGCGGATTACAGGATGATTCTGTCTCAAAAGGAAGACAAGGAAAAGGAGATAAGGGATCTTAACAATAAGCTGTCCAAGAGCGAGCTGGAACACAGGGATTGCGAGAGGGCAAAATCGACATTACAAGGTGAGGTAAATTGCCTGCAACGGAAGATAGACGAACTGGAACACACAGTTGAATATCTTGAGAGAAAAGACAAAGAACTCCAGAAAGAGTCCATCGATTCACACAAGAAAATAACAGCCCTTGACCAAGAGCTGATTGTGTGCAAGAATAAAATGACAAGAATGGAAGCGTTCAGCGGTATAAACGAAGCCAAGATAAAGACTCTAAGCGACGATCTGCTTACTACAGAACAGAAAGTATCGCAACTGGAATTAGCTCTAACCGCGAGTCTTGACAAGGAATCCCAACAACAGAAAGACCTCTTGGATGCACGCAAGAAAGCAACAGACTTCGAGGTAGCTTATCAGTCGAGCCAATCTGTAAAGAATCAGCTACAACAGGAAATCAGCACATATAAGAGTAAATTAACGACAACTGAGGGAAAATTACAGAAGGAGACTAAAGAACGAAGTCAGCTGCAGACCCAGCTGCAAGAGACAAAACTGAAGCTTGAAAATCTCAAGTCAGAATTGAATCAAAACAAGAGAAAACTCACGGAGCAGCAACAACAAAGCGATGTCAAGGACAGAGAGAGTGAGAGCAAAGTTGCTACGATTGAGAAGCTTCAGTCTGAAAGGAAGAGCCTCGAAAATGAAGTTGAAAATCTGAGGAGAGATCTCGCTAATGCGAAGTTTAACTGGGAAAAAGTCGACCACGAAAACAAAGATTTGAAGCATCAGATGGAGGCAAGCAAAGAGCGCCTGGTGGACATAGAGTCTGCCGCTGATCGAAACAAAAGCGAAAGTGAGAAACTTAAAAGCGAAATCATGCTGCTGGAGACCTCATATCAGGAAACACAGCTGATCTGTGAGATGCTGAGGAAAGAAAAAGAGGGGCTTAATGCGCAGCTTCTGGAATCAACAACCCCAGAGATTGATTTCGGATCGGACGAGACTTTATTGAGAAAGGAGAAGGAGGAAGTTGAAAGCCACCTTGCTAAGGTTAAACGCGATTTAGAGTCCTTGAAATCTACGTGTGAAGACGCGGTTACCGGGAAGACTAAAGCCGAAGAACAACTTTCTGTTGTAAGGAGAGAGCTCATGGAGGTGCAAGGGGACAACCAGACAGCTCGTCGCGATTGCACTCAGACCACTCTGGAGCTTGAGAGCACCAAGAAGAGACTGAGTGAATTAGAGATAGCTTATGAACAGGCTAAATTGGCAAAGGAAACGTTCCAAGGGGAGGCCAGCGAGGCACAAAGGAAGTTAGCTTCAGTCGAGGCGAGTTATGAATTGAGTGAAAGCCAGAAGAATGATTTCAACAGAGAAATGCTAAATTACGAAAAGAAGCTTGCCTTAATGGAATGTTCGTTTAACAGAATTCGTGAAAGGGAGACAGAATTGGAGCGAGAAAATCTCGAGTCGCACAGGAAGGTGACCCAGTTAGAATATGAGCTACAGTCGAAGAAAGAGCGACTGGATGAATTGCAAAACGTGGCGAGAGAAATGGAAGAGAAGTACGATTTTTTCCAAGTTGAAGTTTTGGAGTTTCAAAGCAAGATTTCAGAATTGGAGGAGACGTGTGACAAGTGGAAAGAAAAGGCACGAAACTGGGAAGAGGCAGCAGAAACAGCCGAACGCCGAGCCAAGGAGACAGAAGAATCTCACAGATTTGGACAACTTGAGAAGTCTGAACAGCAGAATCGACTAGCGGCGCTGAGAGATAGCATGTCCACTTTGGAGCGTGAACTCAAAGACAGTAAAAAAGAGAGGGATGATTTACTTGGACAAATGGATGATTTAAGGAACGCCAGTTTGAACGATCGTGACAATGTTAGCAATTTAAAGAGGCAGATTAAGGAATTAGAAAATAAGGTTGCTGATGCACACAGGGAGATTGAAGAGAAAGTAGCCACCGTGGATGATTTAAAAAGACAGAAGACATTCCTCGTAGACGAGGTAGATACATTCAAGAGAGAAATTCTCCAGAAAGAGAGAGTCTGCGAGGAGTACATCAGTGAGACAGAGAAAATCAACCATGAGTTAGAAGTGATTACAGAGGAACTAGAAGAAACGAAGAGAAAACTAAAAGCTTGTGAAGAAGAGAAAGACAAGATGCGAAGCGAGAAGATCTCAGCGCATAACCTAGTCTGTACACTACAAGGCAATAGTCAAACGAGTGAAGTGCACAATGAGGTGCTGCAGCAAGAGTTGGCATACTTGAGAAAGAAAGTGGCAGATGTAGATCTGGAATTACAAACGTGTAACACGAGAAACGAGACTTTGAAGCAAGATCTTCGAAATTACCAGGATGGAAGCTTTGGCTCTGGGGATTGGGACACGCACCAACAAGAGATCAAAAGATTGCGGCTTGATCTGCAAACAAGCTCAGATAAATGCTGGGAGCTGGAGAGATTTTGCAAAGAGAGCGAAGACGAGAAGCTAAGGCTACAGCGCGAGCTACTGGAGACCCACAAGAAAGCCTCGGAGATGGTGATAGCACACCAGTATTGCCAACAGGAAAAAGAAGCCCTACAAAACGAGATCGATTCTTTGAAACAAAGACTGAGGGAAATGGAGAGCACACGAGAGGACACGCAAGAGAAAACAACTGATCCTCAACAGGAAATTCTAGAGTTGCAGAGGAAGTTCACAAAGGTAGAAAACATGTATGATCTTGCTCAAGACGACAACAAGAAACTAAGCTCGAAAATAGGAGAATCGGAGCAGAAGATACGTGAACTTGAAGATGAACTATTCAGTACACGCCGTGAGATTCACCAACTTAAGATTGATGCCTTTAATACTGAAGAGAAGGTGTACCTTCAAGAGAAGTTCTCTTCTATTGAGGTGAAATACACTGAGCTAGAAAAGTCATATTACAGTCTTATTCAAGAGAAGAAGGAAATCTTTGATGAGCAGCAAGCGAAAGGCCAGGAGTTGCTTCGTCTTCAGAGAATACTGGACGAGAAAACCCGAGACGTAGAGCACTTGCAGCGGCAACTGGATGAGTACAACAACAGCTCCACATTGGAAAAGAATCGTTTACGCGATGAGCTTGAGGAAGCTCTTGTCAGGCTTCACAAAAGCGAAGCGGAATTATCTGAGAAAGGTTTTGAACACGAACGGTCGATCGATGAACATCAGCGAAGTCTGTTTGAGAAGGATAGTCTCATAAGCGAGCTGAACGGGCAAATTAGCTCTCTCAACTTTGACGTGTCCACTTTGAAGAGAGAGTTAGCTTATTGCAAGGATGATCAAAACAGTTGGAGTGAAGAGAGGGATAGTTACAGAGAGGAAGCGTTCACCTTACGGAAAGATAAATCACGGGCTGAGGAGGAGCTTCGGCTCATCAAAGACGAGTACCAAGACAGTAAAGAAAAGTTCGCCACCATGGAAACTGAAAAGAGTAACTGCGAGGACGAGAATCGGAAGCTAAAGGATGAGATGTCTGAGATGAGGCGAGAAATGGTGATGGCAAAGGACGACCTCCGAGCTGCACAATTAGATATCGAGAGATTAAAACGAGAGCTGTCCTTGCATAAGTACGAGTATGATTCAACTGAAAGTGAAAAGAGCAGCCTCAAGGAAGAACTTTCCGTAGTTAAGCTGAGCAAGTCTGAGGTACAAGACGAACTGCGGCGAGTGAAGAGGGAGTTGGAGAAATTACAGCGAGAGGCGGGTGCGAGACAACGAGAACTGGACGCGAGGGAAAGAGAAAAACACTCGATGCAAGAAGAAATTAAGAATTTCAGAAGTGACAAATTTAATCCTAGCGAAGAAAACAGGGAACTCACGCGAGAAATTGACAGGCTTAAAGCACAGCTAGCTTTGAAGGAAGATATGGTTGACGAAGCAGGACAGGCGAGGAAAGAAAAGGAAGAGATTTATTATGAATATACCGTGATCAAGGAGAGGTTCACAAGAATTGAAATAGAGAAGGAGACCTTGATTCACGAGAAGCAAACGCTGGAGTTTGACCTCGGCGACTGCAACAGCAAGTTACGAAGGTAAGTCTTATCATGCTTTAAATTGCCCTCATAACGTTATTTGTTTAGTTTCACTGAAACTATTAAGGTACCACACATTCCACTACTGTAACGATGAGGTGGTTGGGAGAAATTGTTCATTGTTCTGACTGAAATATGTAAAACACTTGAAGAGGTAGCTTCAGGTTTCTTCCTGGCTTGTTAGTAAAATCAACATGGAAGTATTATCTGTGTGCCTGTATTACTGAGAAATTCTAAGCACACATTTAAGGGTTCTTTTCCTATCTCTTTCCTATCTCACGTGCGACATTCTTTCCTATCTCACGTGCGACATTTTTCCTATCTCACGTGCGACATTCTTTCCTATCTCACGTGCGACATTCTTTCCTATCTCACGTGCGACATTTTTCTAATGCGGGAGGAAACTTCAGACCTTTTTCTTGGCGAGTAAAATT
>JAEMWC010000937.1:0-7500 GCA_016490735.1 Pachyseris speciosa
GTAAATGTTAGGGAGGGGGTAGGTGCAGGTAAGGTTGTTATGAGGGAAGGGGTAGGTCATGCAGATATTAGGGAGGGGGTAGGTCAGCGCAGTTGCTAGGGAGGGGGGTAAGTGTAGGTAAATGTTAGGGAGGAGTAATTGCAGAGGCAGATGATCAGGGAGGTAGGGTAGGTGAAGGTAGATGTTGGGAGGGGGTAGGCAGGTGCAGCAGTTGTTAGGGAGGGGTAGGTACAGGCAGTTTTTGGGGAGGGGTATTTGCAGGCAGTTTGTGTAGGGAGGGGGTGTACAGGCAGATGTCAGGGAGGGGGGATGTGCAGGCAGGTGTTACGCATTTGACTTTTCTTAAATCACACTCCTGGTGAGTTAACTTGAATTAGGGACCATTGATTGAGTGGATAAAAAAGATGATATTCTTTGATTGCACTCACGTGATAAGATGGCCATGTTGGTGCCAAAACAATAGAAAAATGTAGCTCAAGGTTTGCATAATAATAGAGCCAAATTGCCAAAAGACTTCTGCGTTATTGTTCTTTCCACCAACATGGCCGCTGTGACGTTAGGTGCAATCAAAGAATTCATTGGGGTCATTTATTAATTAGGAGTTTTGATGTTCAGCATAGCAAATTTTTTAAATGACTGAAATAACTCCTTTAATTCTTATTGACTGCAAGGTTAATAATGTAACTCTATTAAACAGGTAAACAAAATGATCACTACAAATATGTACTGTTAATTAACACGGGAAATTAAAGATTATTTACATTTATATCATACAATATCGTAAATTTGATTAGTTCAAAACGGTAATAACATACCTTCCACACTGGTTCGAGCAGCAGTTGACTTTGACATTGGTTGATTTAAGTTAAGCATGCGCCTCAAAGAATCTGAAAATTAAAAACGTTTGATCAAAACACGAAACTTGAGTCACTTCCGTAAAACACTACGGATTGCCTCCATTTAAACGGATTTTTATTTGTCAAAGAATAATCTAATTATATTCGTAATTTCAAATTAAAATATTGGAAAATATTTTGGAATACTGATCGATTAAAAGAAGAGATCACACCAGCGACAAGTATGAAATTATGATATTTCTTTACCTATCTGTCTTGCCCGTATGCCGGCCGCCATCTTGGATTTTTTATATTGAACGCATGCGCATTCTAAATGCTTACGTGTCTGCTCTTCCCAGTCTCCAAAGCGGATCAGAAGTTCACGATATACGGTATAAGGAGAAGGTTGGCACGATTCAAAACTCACAGTACGGGGTAAAAAAAAATAGTTCTAATTTCTTCTGTATATCTGTATAAATATCTTCGATGAATAATAGGAGTTCATCACTTTAACATTTTTATCGAGATTCGTAAACCAATCAGTTTTGTGACTGAAACCGTCACGTGATGGGTATTATGAATGAGCTCCTGGTTTTAAAAAGTTTGAAGAATGAATTTTCATATATTCATTCTCACATGTTACAAGTTTACCTGCACAGAAATGGAGAGTATGCTCTCAAAATATGCAAAGCCAGAGTGTGTTTCAAGCGAAACCACGCACCGTTCTAAAGAAGCGAGTCTTTTGCAGGTAGATTTGGAGTAAGACCGCGATCGTATTGTTACACAGGCAAGTAAAAACTAACGATATACATGCTGTAATGTTCCGACGTTTCGGCGACCTCATGACGCCATTCTCAAGGAATGAATAATACAAGCGAGTTCAACAGAGTAAGATCTTAGATTTACATTAATGGGGTAAATCTAAGATCTTACCCTGTTGAACTCGCTTGTATTATTCATTCCTTTAGAATGGCGTCATGAAGTCGCCGAAACGTTGGAACATTATATCGTTAGTTTTTACTTGCCTGTGTATTTCTAAAGCATTATTAATTAGATATATTGTTGTTCATTGTTGTTCATTTATATTTCCATTCCACATTCCTGTGCAGGCAACGAGCAGGGCTTTAGCCCCCCTCCAACCCCCCCCCCCCCCCCCCCCACTTTCAACAGTGAAAGCAAGTAAGACTAACAAAAATCGAAGTTAATTTTTTTTATTTCGTCTTCTTTTAACTGCAGATAATTCCCCCTTCCTCCAACGTACAAACACACATGTTTATCGTACCTTGAACTCACAGCCTGAACTTATCGAAGTGATGACAAGTTGCAGTTGAGGTACCAACCCCGTACCCTAGGTAAAACTTCCTCGATATCAGGGAAATTCTGTTGGAGGGACCTTACTTTTTGTTCCCGCTACAAGCTGATTTCAATTTGTTTTTCATGTGGCAGGCAAAAGTGACACAATTTTTTAATCGCGCTGACATGTATACAAGCATGTCCTCTGTACTTTCTTGATCTTTGCAGTACACACGAAGGGGCCTGTCCCCACTCCTTGTGCGCGTAACGTGTTCCGATATCTTGAAAGGGTTTAGTCCGTTTTTTTCAGCCTAGCGTTCCAAAATTATACTCCTTCCTGCGTCTTGTTTTTGATTCCTTTGTCCATAACTGACATAACTAGCTGGCTTTGTTAACTTTCATTCTCTGAGTCATGAAATATAAGTAGCACTATTTTTTTGACAAACATAGATTTTCAGTCCATTCAAATTAAAACACGCCCCTTATGGAAGATCTTTCAAGGTCAACCAGGGTGGTCGTCCAATTTTCCTGTTGAACTGATTAAAATTCCGAGTCGCGCCACTCACCCCCTGATATGCGCATGCGTACAAGGAGGGCAGCGGGGAACGAGTGAACGAACAAGCCGTCACAATATGTTCGTGTTCTAGAGCGAAATGGCCTCTGGAAGAGGGCATGCAAACCAGGAAATCAAACAGCATTTTGCCACGAAAGAGGGCTGCTACAGACTCCTAGATCTATCCGTTTATTCGCGACCAAACAAAGTCCCTTATAACGCTCAGCAGTGTCATCCTGTACGAGTTTCGTTTGTGACAGTCAAGGATCAAGGTGGCTGCAACGATCGAATTGCCTTCAATGTTGGCAGAGAATTGTACTTTTACATCTATAAAGGAGTGCGGAAGGTGAGCAGAACTCCTTAACATCTCGAGAATATGTCTGGAAAACATGACTAATTGTGAAGTTATGCTTGTTTGTGGGTGGCATTTCCGCCGAATTGTGCATGTTTTCTTTGCATTGCAGGTTTCGCTGGAATTTTGTTCGCACATTTTGCAACTAATGTTCCATCGTTCTATAGCTGACAAGCGAATCTTTAGTAATCTTGGAAATATCACATTTTTAACCACTCGAATACTTGCTTATTTTTGTGTTTTCTCAAGCATTCTGCAATGAAAAGTAACTGTAAAGTTCGTCAAATGTTGGTTTTTATTGACGTTCTCACAGATTTGTAGCGTTCTTTGTTTTCTCTCTGTCGATTGAAAATATGATCTGTGTTAGCTACAACGCTAAAAATGGCGACACTAAAGGGTAATATTCCTCAGTTCTCGTCACTGAAATTTTTCTTGTTCTGTAGAAGATTCGATCATCTAGTCGTGGTTCCTGATAACGAGCGTACAAAACTGATGCTAAGCTAGGTTGAATTTTCGATCTAACGAAAACAAATTCAGGAAAATATTGTCAGAAATCAATATAGTTACTCAGCAGCCTTTCGCCCAGTAGCACAATCCTCCATTTCTTTCGCTTTCTTGTTATCAAGGTTGGAATACTACTTTGATTTTCAAAAACGTACGGATGAACGCGTAATTATAAAGCTTGTATTTTGATGGGAAACAAATTAAAGTTAACTTAAATTTGCATGCTTTCACCCGAATTCATTTTACCCGAGTATGGACTTGAGATTATCTTCCTCATCATTATATTATTGCTATTGGCAACAGTTTATTTTTACAACACTGGCAAAAAATGTATGTGAGAAAGTTGTAAATCCTTCTACAAAACTGTGATGTAGATGTACATAAGCACACCTCAACAGTTCTTCCTTTGAATTTTGGTTTTTACTGTCAGTGACGTTTTAAAAAGACGACGTGTTAGGTTTCTCAAATTAAACAATGATGTCAAATCCTTTTGACTGATGTGTCAAGAATAAATTTGAGCTAAAATATTAATTTCTAATGTACATCTGAAGGTGATATTCATGTATATGCAGGCTATTTTGTGGTTAAATGCTCAAGCACAGTCAAATAAATGCAGCTACAATCATAACGTGTATTTAACAATGGAATATTGACCACTAGCTGTGATGTCAGTGTAGGAGGTTTTCTTATTATATGTTGCTTTAAATACCAAAGACTGTCAGCTGCCAATTTGTTGAGACCAAGATTGCATGTTGTTGATCATGGAGAATTGTCTACTGGGGCAGAATCCCACTTAAAATTAAACCAGCTTAACTGGCTTAGTTTATTGTAATCATCAACTACTTAACATATAATGACAATAAAATGCAAGAAAATGCAATGCAAAAATAGATCAGGCGTGTGTTAATAGAAGTAACAATCAGATGGCTATTATAAGGAAGTCAATCATAGCTATTTTAGATCAAGTAGTTTTCAGGGCTTCCTCATGATCATTAGCCATTCTTTCTTAATCAAACCATGGCAGGTGTTTTATAGTAGTTTATTTTGTATTTGCATTTAATCATGTCAAGTCTGTTCCCAGTGCTTCACGTTTACCTTTACATTTGATACGTGCAAATTGCCTACGGACATTACCTTCAAAGATATGGTACCTTAGGCTGCCAGATGGTACCTGTAAATGTATTGTCTGAGTTGCGGCAAAAATCTACCAAGATTTCAAATTGTGCTTTAAGGCTGACTTTACAAAATTATTGCATTAATTTTTAGTTTTTTTATGGTGGATCCTGAAATTTCATCAGGAGGGGCGAAATTCTCAAAGGAGTAATTTTGTTGTTTGCCAATTTTTTGTGTGTGCTTTGCAGGATTTTTCTTGAATTTGAATTTCAGACTATACCGCTATGAACACATTTTCATAGATATCAGGCAAGTTTCTGGCTGGTATTTGATGGACTAAATTCGTACACTTGAGCACTATTGTCTTGCTTACATTATTTCATGTTGTGAATCATTGCTTATGAAGCATCTTTTGCAGAAAAAAGTTAAAACAGAAACAAACATGAGCTTTTGAAGACTTCTTTCCTTCTGTGCAGTGTTGCATAGCAAGATTACTCAAGTGGAAAAATAAAACAAGACAAAACTTTAAAGTGCTACTACGATCAGAAAATCACTTGTCTTTTTTGTTCAAATTTCGAAAGTGTGTTTAACACCCGACTAGCGAAATTTCAAGCTTTAATTTCAAGCAGAAGACTGTTTACTTTGAGTACAACTTTTTGATTTAACAGTCCGTCATTAATCACGTTCATAACTGACCGATTAGGCCTCGGAGAGCTGGATCCAGGATAAAATGACGTCATTTACTCACTGGTTTAAAATTGCAGTGTGTGAATGCAGCTTATTAAGTATGCAAAACACAAGTTTGCGATTCTGAAAGTTCAAAATTCCCGTGCTGCATGTACTAAATCAGCCAGCGTCATTTTGTCTTTGATCCAGTTCTCTCAAGATTTTGAAGTTAGTAATGGCGGATCACTAAATAGAATATTTCAGTTAAAATAAAAAACTGACTTCTCCAAATTAAAGCTTGAAATTTTGTGAGTCGGTTGTTAAGCAAACACGCTTTCAAAATTTG
Organism: Pachyseris speciosa; assembly: GCA_016490735.1. Taxonomy (NCBI): domain Eukaryota; kingdom Metazoa; phylum Cnidaria; class Anthozoa; order Scleractinia; family Pachyseridae; genus Pachyseris; species Pachyseris speciosa. The sequence goes on from JAEMWC010000937.1 coordinate 5,664, forward strand.
AAGAAAAAAGACAAGTGATTTTCTGAAGAAAGAATTTATCCAATCTAAACTACAGTATGATATTTTCATTAAAGATGGGTGAAGAGATTCAGAAGACATTTATAGTTTTTACTGTAAACTCAACCTGTAGTTTACGCTGGCCATAGAATTATGAAGCAATGTTTGAGGACTGACTGCCAGTCAAGATTTTCAGAATGTTTTCCAGATGGCTTAGCGTATTCTCATGAAAACGTCATAGGTTACATGAGACAAATTCTTCACTTTCCTTCAATCTGTCAAACAAATTGGACTGCTGGTCATCTGGAGTTGCAGCAGCCAGGTTGTGGATTTGATCCCTTGACCATAAGCTTGATATGCCAGGGCTCTTGACAAGGGTGCCACAAAACCTTCAGTATACAATTGACCAGATTTTAATAGTCTTAATCATTCAAGTCATGCATCATCTATCACACTAATAGAAAACCTCTCAACAGTAATGTTTACTTTAAAATCATTCTTCATCTCTCACCAGATCATGCCAATAAAAGCCTTTTCAATAAATATTAAATTAACCCACACTTTCCTATTACTCACAGCTACTGTTGCTTGATAAAAATCAACACATTATCTGCAGGCAATTGACTGGAAATTATGGTAAACATCAACCTTTTTGTTAGCCTAGATTCAGACTCATTGAAAATTGTTGTCTAGTTTACCAAGTAGCATTTGTATGTGAATTATTGTAAAAGGCATTTGAACTTGTGATCTTGCAATAAAATGTTGCTCTTTTTTCCAGGCTGCAGACCTTACAAAGCCTCTCGATAAACGTCTGTACAAAGGAACCATCCCAACTTGCCATGATTTTAACCTGTTGACACGGTCATCTGATAGCTTGGAGCTTTTGATTGGCTTCTCCGCTGGACAAGTTCAGCTTCTTGACCCTGTCAAACATGAAGTCAACAAACTCTTTAATGAAGAGGTCAGTGGTTGTTAACTTTTAAGTGTTTAAACCCTGGTATCAACATACACAATCTCCTCACTGTTTTCTATACTGTTCCTGTAGTACTAATGGGGAGAATTTGTGGAAACATCAAGATATTCACCTTTGGCAAACATTTCCTTTATTGTCCTGGCCTGTGTGTATGATCTTCTGTTGAAACTGTAAAGGGAAATTGCATGTTGGTCACCATTAAGTCCTGATATCAACATGTATATTCTCATCACTGTTCTCTTTATTTCTTGTGGTACAAGTTGGGAGAATTTGTGAAAAGCTTAAGACATCTTTGGTGAACAAATCTTTTTTTCTCCGACCTCTATGTTTCATTAAGTAGCAATATTGTAAGGAGAAATTCAGATAAGAGACCAGTTGGCCCTGTCATACTTGTACGTAATCTGTGGGATTTTAAAGAACCCATGCACTGTTAAAAAAGAGTAGGGACATGTTCCCCTGTGTGGTGGTCTATCTCTACTAGAATGTGGTTATAGGGGAGGGATTTGCAGTTACGGGCCTACAGTAATTAGCGCAAGCTGTTGTAGTGTCCCTGCCAGGTCTCTGGCAAAGCTAATAATTAAAAAAAAAGTAAAATAAATTTTATTCTGATCGCTGTTCGAGCTTACTCTCAGGCTGCAAGCTTAAGAAAATACTGCTTAGTGGCTTTCATTTGAATGGTGTCAATTTCACATTTCATCCACCAAGTGTAAAAGTTTGAACAACCTTGCACAGATTCATAAACAGTACAACAGGAAAGTTCAGCCAGTCATGTTTTTTTTTTATCTTAGACTAAAGGTTGTCCTTCATTCGTTAAGAGGTAATGTAATAGAGTGGTTTCATCACTGAACCTTGTAATACATCCATACA
>JAEMWC010000937.1:12500-22500 GCA_016490735.1 Pachyseris speciosa
ATACTTGTCCCTGTAACTGATTGCATAAAGCTTGACTGATATGAGGTGTGTGTAGGTCACGCCCAAACTCCTGCATACCCAAGTACTATCTCTCAGATGATAAAAACGATAGAAATCAGAAAAGACGACCAGAAAACGTGTGAAAATAAAACCTTTGGAGGTTGAATGAAAAAGAGTCTTGCTTAATCCTGTGTATTCTGTATTTCTTTGCTCTTTCTTTTTTGTGGCAGTGGGCCCTAAATTAAAAGTGTAAATTGGGATGCAATGTGGGAAAATCATTTCAGAGACAACCCAAATACATGCAAATTGATAATAATAATAATAATAATAATAATAATAATAATAATAATAATAATAATAATAATAAGTCTCAAATGTATTTAGCCGAGCACAGATGCACTACTAATTGGGGAGACTAAATCAACTCAACTCTAAATAAATCAAATGAAATCAAATGTTGGTTTTTGGGGAGAGGGGAAAACCGGAGTACCCGGAGAAAAACCTCTTGGAGCAGAGTAGAGAACCAACAAACTCAGCCCACATATGACGCCGAGTCCGGGAATCGAACCCGGGACACATTGGTGGAAGGCGCCTGCTCCCCAATTGCTTTCAATTTTGTAGAGATTTTTTCTGGAGCTTTATTGGATCGTTCAGTTACATTGTTGTTAGTGTGCTGTTTGCATGGTAAGAAATTGCAAAGTGTCCCCTCGTGTTTGCTTACCAGTAGTATTGGCAGCTTATGCATCTAGACATGAGTACCATGCTTTCAGGTGTTAGCTGAAATAATAGACCTTTCCACTTTTTTGATGAAAATCTATCGACAGTGCTAAATAGAGCACTTGAAAATTAGTTTTGGTGATTCCTTACAATTGCATGGCACATTCTTAAGGCCCTGGCTAACGAGGATGCATTGTTGCGGACACATTGTTACTCATGTTTGTTGGGTGAACAAACGAGCAGGACACAAAATAACTGTTATGTTTCCATGCTGGGCTAACTGGGAAACGTTTGTTGCGCACACAAAATGTTTCTGAAAAAAAAATTCAGAAACATTAGAAACAAACATTGAGCCCCCTCCTTTATTGGTGTTATTTACTCGTAATAGGCACACGAAAAATATTTTGAGGAGAAAAACAGTTTAATACTAGAAGTTGGATTTAAAATTCTTTCATTATAAAATTTAATAAGGTCGCGCAGGACACTTTGCTATGAATAAGTTCATGAGCCAAATTTTTCAGGTAGGTGTTTCATTTTAAACCTTCAAATCTCTGAATTGTGAGGGCCGATTCCGTTGAAATTTGATAGGGATCTTGGTCGATAATGAACTCGATCACATGATTGTCGTTTTATAGGCGGATTGCGATTTACGTTGATATTTTAAGTCCTTAAGTTAGAACTGGAAAAAACAATGTTTGTCCGAGTTTTCTGATTGAGAAGTGCAGTAAAGTAAATGGTTTTATTCATTCTTTGTGATGAAGGATAACCTCTTCTATTATGTGACAGAACCAGATTCTTTGTGATAAAGGATAACCTCTTCTGTGATGTGACAGAAGCAGATGTCTCAATTTCAAGACTCGTTAAAAGTTATCGGCTTCCATAGGAGTAAAACTGAAACTCAGAGTTTGAAGCGTCTGATCTTCTTTCTCAAGTTTCTTTTTGCAATTTTGCTTCTTTCCGGCGTCACAATATACTAAGTTTATCTCCCTGGTGTATCAGTTCCTTACGGTGGCTGTTTAGAGCGGGGAGGCTCATTTCAAATCTTAAACACGCCGTTTTCGTCTAAAAATTATTATTATTATTATTATTATTATTATTATTATTATTATTATTATTATTATTATTATTATTTGGAAGTCGGTTTTTGTAATAAGCCTCCCACCACCCCTTTGGGACATGACATTTTGTAATTAGTCCCTCCTATTCCCTCTTACGAAATCCATTTAATGAGGCCCAATTGGTTTGTTTTTAAACAATTGTACACTCAAACACACAATACTGTTTGCTGATCTTTATTAAATACTAAAGTTTCACTGCAGCTGTTTGACTTTTGTACAAGAACTATTTTAAGACGAACACGACGTGTTTAAGATTTGAAATAAGCCCCCCCCCCCCCCCCTCTCTAATAAGCCCCTTGTTAAGATGGGGGTAAACGTGAATTGTGTGTAAAAAAGGAGTTTGAAGAAGGGATCATACTGATGTGACAATGTTTTGAAACACTTCCAGTTAGTTGCCACCCCACAAAGGCACTGCAGGTTGCTGGGGAACTGTTTGGTATCCGTCTACTAATTTCTAACTTCAAATTCCAATTTTTAAACCCTTATTAAATCTTCAATATTTCTTGTTTTCCTAAATTTAACTCATTCTTCTAGAAAAATTATCTTTTCCCAAGTATACCCAAAAATCACCAAAAATTCACCAAATATCCCACTGCATAGCTAGCTTTGTGGGATGAGCAAAGGGATTTTTGATTGCTTGAAACGCGAACGAGATATCAACGTGGAATCCATGTTAAGCGGCTAAAAAACGATGTTTATGTTAACTCCCGCCTTAAGGCGGGACTTAACCTAAACACCGTTTTTGCGTCGCTTAACATGGATTTGACGTTAACATCTCGTTCACGTTTCAAGCAATCCAAAATCTCTAGCTCATCCCACGAAGCTGTATTGTGGGATATTTTGTGAATTTTTTGGCGATTTTTGGGCATATTTGGGAAGAGATAATTTTTCCAGAAGAATTAGTTAAATTTAGGGAAATAGAGAATATTGAAGATTTAAAAAAAAATGAAGGTTTAAAATTGGAATTTGAAGTGGAAAATTAGTAAATGGACACCAAAACAGTTCCCCAGCAACCTTCAGTGCCCTTGTGGGATGTCAATTGTCTGGTGGTGTTTCAAAACATTTTTGTACATTTTAATCCCTTCTTTAAAATCCTTTAAATTTCACTCTAATTCATCTAAGTCACACCTTAATGAGGCCTGAAATGAAATAAGTCCCCCGGGTAGTTAATAGAGCTTTAACGGTATAATTGTGTAAAGACTTGTGACGTCCACTGATACAAGGAATGTATTCAACGAACGAATCTATGCTTTGTTGACCATTGCACAATGCTGGGAAGTAAGGCCAGTGGAAGAACACTTGCCGTTATCAAAATCTTTAGCGAAATAAGTTCAAGGGGGAGGTGTCAAACTATATGTCACGTGACAAGGCGTTGAGGAAGTTAGTGGCGGCCATTTTGTTTTCGGGCAAAACTGCACTGCCATGGATTCCAAAGGCAATAAAGTCCTCGTATGCGACAATGGAACGGGGGTAAGCCCAGTCGGCAGTTAAACTATAACAGAGTCTTTCCGTTAACTTACCTGTTTGCGCAATTGTTGTTTGTAGTTTGTCAAGTGCGGATTTGCAGGCTCCAACTTCCCAGCTCATATCTTTCCTTCGATGGTGGGAAGGCCGATTATTAGATCAACAGCGAAAGTAGGAGACATTGAAGTAAAGGTTAGTGTTGCTACTTTCTTAACGGCCTCGCTCAACTTACAGTCTCGTTCACATCTATTTTTTTTAAATTTGTGTTAGCTTATAATGTTTGTGTTGTTTCGCTCATATAGGATTTGATGGTCGGTGATGAAGCGAGCCAACTCAGGCACATGCTAGAGGTAAATTATCCGATGGATAATGGAATTGTTCGAAACTGGGACGACATGAAACATGTGTGGGACTACACGTTTGGAGAGACAAAGCTTAACGTCGATACAAGGAATTGCAAAGTGAGTGGTTTACATAAATATTAAGCTTATTTGCTTTGAGGTGTGGGTGACACCTACATCAATCTGTAGGTGTAGTTTTGGAAGTAGCCATACAACTTTCCATTCCGCACTTCTCTTGGTAAATTGCAGGTGTTGCTCACTGAACCACCGATGAATCCTTTGAAGAACAGACAAAAAATGATTGAGGTAAATAACTAAATGTAATCTTGATCTTAAAATCTTTAAATTACCCACTTCAATTGTACTGCAATCAAACTTATTGGGGAACAATTTTTCAACATCCGAAATTATAATTATTTTTACTTATGATTATGATTAGAACTGTTGAACAGTCTGTAATCAGTATATTTTTTTTAATAGATGTAAAACCAACCCGGTTATATGTGTAGCTTCAGCTGTTGCAGGCCAAAAGCTTGGTAAAAGTAGGCTATTCCAGAAAATATCCATACCATATCATGAAATAGATTGTCTTTTTCGGGGGGAGGGGAGTGGTTATGCTGGAGTAGTTTTGCAATCGATAAATACAATGTAGGATAACCTTGGCCCTCTACTTATGCTTTGAAATAAAGCATGACCCTTCACATATAGTCAGAGAAAAAGGGATGACCCTTCCCCAAAAAGTTTTAAGTTCCTTTTACCTAATTTCCATTGTTTTTGAAATTTATTCATTCAAAACTGTATTCATAAAGGAAACTTGCAAACCTATAACAAGATGTTTTAACTGAAAGTTTTAACTGCTGTTTGATAAATACCTGCCTTTATTGTACACGGTATTGTAAATGAGAATGAAATTTGTCGAACTGCAGATTCCATGTACCACTCTTGATTGAGCACATTATGCTATATATCAGTTACACATTGAGACTACAATAGTTTAAAATTCCAGGTTGATTGTTATTCTGGTGTGATGTCTTGCAGGTTATGTTTGAAAGCTACCAATTCGATGGTGTCTATATTGCTATCCAAGCTGTTTTAACGCTCTATGCTCAAGGTTAGTCATAATTCACCATCAATTGTCTTATGCTGTTGAAGCACCCAAACACATTATCATTTAAGACAAAGCTACTGGAGAAAATGGAACACTTGAAGTCCAAACATCCTTCTCCAATATGTCTACCTCAACAATTATTGCTTAAGTAACTTCTCCAGGGTTTCAAATAAGTTTTGAAATAGCCGTCTGAGCTAACTAAAGTAGGCGGCAACCTGATCAATTTTTTTAATAATTTGAGTGAAAATACGGACAAAGTAGACGGCGGTAAGAGGTAAATTCTGACGAAGTAGGTGATTATTTTCGCCGGTTGCCAGCTTCTAATGAAACCCCTGCTTCTCACACCCTGCTATTCACTGTTGAATCTGGGAAGCTGTCATTCCTAGGGAAATGTTCACAAGTTCATCATAGCTATAAGAAATGTAATTAAGGTTATATAATAAAGGTTATTATCATTTGATACTTTTTTTTTCTTCCTTCCATTGGCCCAGATCCTACCACGTGACCTACAATTAACTGCCTACAAATAATGGTCTGCTTGTGCGCATTACTGTCCAACTGTGATTTTGCTATAAATAATATTCTGCTCACGTGTAGTTGTGTCCACACATCCATGCTCTTCAAATTCAGTGTAAAATGGCAGATCGCTTCACGCTTCCCGAAAATAATAATGAAAAACAAGCTCGGTGATCGAATGATAAAACTATTATTGAACTCGGCTTTCACAAAATATCGTGATTTGCCAGTGTCTCGCAGATCAATTATTTGCCTCAGCCTTCGGCTTTGGCAAATGATTGATCTGCTCGCCATTGACAAATCACGATATTTTGCTCAACCTTGTCCAATAATTGTTAATTATTTTCTAGATAGCTTTTAGACATGGTTAGCTTCTATATTATATTTTAATCATTATTGTAAAATTTTTTATTATGAATATTAGTATGTAAACAATTACGTAATTCAGCCTATGGGCTGCAATGTGATTTAAATAAATACAGTACCTACCTACTTACCTACCTACCTACCTACGGTGCAAATAACATTGATTCAGGGTAGGAGGGTTCAAATTTTGTTCATTATAGTTTGCCCCTAGAAGATTATAGTCTCTCCCTTGTTGTTGCATTCACCAAACTTTTATTGTTTCATTCACAGGATTATTGACTGGAGTTGTGATTGACTCTGGGGATGGAGTGACTCATATCTGCCCTGTGTATGAAGGCTTTGCACTTCCTCATCTCACACGCAGGCTTGACATTGCTGGTCGTGATATCACCAAATACCTCATCAAGGTAGTCCTATATTGTAATTATAGAACCTCTATAACATTCAAGAGAATATAGTATGACTAGTGAAAATTTAACAAGATTGCATGTTCCAGCCTGAGTCAAGAGCCCTATTTTCCAAAATGTAGTGTACATGTAGTGCATTTGTGCTTATTTTATTTGATACGTTGCAGCTCCTTCTGCTGAGGGGATATGCGTTTAACCACACTGCTGACTTTGAAACTGTTCGAATGATGAAAGAGAAGCTGTGTTATGTTGGGTATGTGTTTATTTCTATAATCAGTAAACACCTGATTCCTTTTAACAATAATTATTAGTGCAGCTATTGCCTATTAGTGTTGAAATTGTGTATCTCCGGGTCATTGTTAACATGTTCTGTTTTCTTTGGTTTGTCAAGATACAATATAGAACAAGAGCAAAGGCTGGCTTTGGAGACAACTGTTCTTGTGCAAGAGTACAAAGTAAGGATGTTGTCTGTGATGCATTGTAAATGAAATATCAATCCTTTTTTTCTGTCAAGGGATCTGGTTTAGTAATCTCTGAAATGTAGCTTCTTTTTATCAATCAAAGATGTATATAGAATCTTCCAAAACTTTCATGTTCTACTTCTTTGACAGCCCCCAAGTTGCAGCCAATTTAATTGCCATGGAAACTAAACTTTTTGCACTGGCAATCTAACTGGAGAAGTCTGTTTGCTAAAATTAGAACTAAACCCAGAGAGTCAGTTGCCAGATGGCTGTTAAAGAAAACTTGATATTTTAGGCTGTTTGAAATTTCCAGTCTCTAATTACTCAATGTGAAAACTCATTTTGTGCAGCTTCCAGATGGACGAGTCGTGAAAGTGAGTGGTGAGAGATTTGAAGCTCCTGAAGCTCTCTTCCAGCCCCACCTCATCAACATTGAAGGGGTTGGTGTGGCGGAGCTTCTTTTTAACACCATACAAGCTGCAGACATCGACACTAGAGCAGAGTTTTACAAGCATATTGTGCTGTCTGGTGGCAGCACCATGTATCCTGGACTACCAAGCAGACTAGAGAGGGAAATCAAACAGCTGTATCTTGAGCGTGTCTTAAAAGGAGACACCACCAAGCTGTCGGTAAGCTAGCATATTCTAAGCTGCCTTTTGTCGCTTTATGTTCTTATCTTAAAAACATTTTAATGAAGCACTCTACAATGTAAGCATGAAGATCATGTTTTTAACCTTGTAAAGAAATGTATTTTTGGTAGATGCCCACAATTTTTTAGAAATTATTTTACTTTTCACAAGAGCATATGTAGTCGCACCACCAGACAAAGTAATACCTTTATTTGTTGAGGGTTCACACCGAAGCCACGAAACATTCCTTTTATTACAGTGGTTGTGTAATTTTTAATAGATTGTCAAAGTAATTTTACTCTTTTTGCTATTTAAGTTTTTTTTATGTAGGCTATTGTTCTTAACTTTGTGAATTAAGTTACTTGCTTTTCTTATGCTGTATTTGTCAGAGCTCCCATTGATAGCAGGTCTTTTGTATATATGTCCTGAAGGGACTACCCTGTTTAAATAAAGGTGTTAACTTCACTAATTCCCAGCCACTTTTTTTTACATCCTTGCCTTCTTCAAAGCCAGTGACAGCCCTATTGTAGCAGTCTCCATGGAGTTGTTTTAGGCAGTTGGGTTTTATCAGTCTCCATGGGATTGTTTTGGGCATTTTCCTCTCCCTCACTTTTGTAGTTCATAGCTTAAATGAAGGGCTCAGTCGAGCATAACCGACCTATGTCAAATTTTAGGTTGTTTTTGATTTTGCTCAGACTTGTCCAAATTTGTGCATGTGAACTGCAATTCAATTGAAAGACATTGTCAGGTATTTTTTTCACCAATTTTTTTTTTCATTTTCGAGACAAAATTTATGTTTAAAAAAATATGTTTTCCTTGCGTACACAAAGAAACCAACCTTCCACACGAGTGGTTTGCAAATTGCATTACATCTTCTTTCAATTGAATTGCAGTTAACATGCAAAAATTCGGACAAATTTGAGCAAAATCAAAAAACGATCCAAAATTCAACATAGGTCAGTTATGCTCACAGCCCTTCAATTATGACCTAACTCTTAAGCCTCTGGACTAATTGCACCTACAGTTAAACCTTGATTCCCCAGTTTTCTCAGTTATCCGGACTATTTCCTCTTGTCTGAGATTTTTCATGAATAGTAATGAGGCATGATGAAGATCTCAAGAAACTGTCATTATGATTTAAATTTTTATGTTATTAGGTTTAGGTTTTAGTTATATATATATATGTTGTTGTTCAATTTTATCCTTGGTTCAAGTTATATTTTCCTTTGTTTTGGGTATCATAACGTATGACAGTAACTTTGAAATGAAGGAAATTAAAATTTGAACCAAGGATAAAATTGAACCATAACATTTATAACAGGTTTGTTTTCAAGAGAGCAAATGTTTTAGACCAAAGTTCTTGCATGAAGTTCAGTTGTATGAACAGTACACTATCACATTATATTCCAATTTCCTAAATAACTCGGTTTTATTTTCCTCATTAATATTCATATTTTCTATTATCCCAACTCTTGACTTTCTGGACTATTTACTCCAGTCCTGTCAAGTCCAGGGCCCAGTTGCTCGAAGCATGGTTAGCGCTAACCCAGGTTAAATACCATGGCAACCTATAGGTTTTAATACATCTTAACCAATGGTTAGCACTAACCATGCTTCGGGCAACTGGGCTGAGATAATCACGATTTGACTGTACTGTGTATCGTGATTATACTGTCCTTTTTTCCCTAGAAATTTAAAATCAGAATTGAAGATCCACCCCGAAGAAAACACATGGTTTTCCTTGGTGGTGCAGTGTTGGCTGACATCATGAAGGACAAGGAAGGGTTCTGGATGACAAGACAGGAATATGAAGAGAAGGGAATTAAGGTTCTAGAGAAGTTAGGAGTAAAGGTCAGCTAGGTATTAGTGGCAAAACATAGACCATTTTGGAAACTTCAAGGATTTCAAATTGAATTTTCAAAGGATAGGTAAACTCTTTGAAACAAGCTCTCTGAAATGTTGATTTATGTCTCAAGATAACAACTCTATGGTAATTTCTTGCTTTTACACTTTTAATTTTCACATTGCTTAGCAGCAAGAACACAGTTAAACGCTTCCAATCAGGAAAAAGGTGAGCGATCACCTGTATGGGGCAAGAATTATTTGAATGTATTAAGCTTTTACAAATTGAAGTAGCGGCTGTTTTTTTAGTTGATTTCATTTTGTATGAAGTGGTTCGTGTTGGCGTTGCAGTATGCCTCGATAAAAATGTGTTCCTGTAACAAAAGTTATGTGAAAATCAACAATTTGCTTCTCTTTCTCAAATTTTGTTTTCTGTAGTTTTAGATTTTTGGAGACAAAAAAATCATAGTGAAAAAACTTTACAATGTAAGTAGATGAAACTGAAAAAGTGTTAAAAAATATTTGTATTAAACGTGCTTTGAAGTGACATTACATCTTGCTAGTATCATTTCTTTTTATCTCAAAGCCACAATTCATAATTTTCACATTCCTTGATTTCACCAGTACAGTGAGTTAATAATTAAATCACATCGTTTACAACTTCATATTCTATGGACTTGACACCAGCTCTTCAGATCTGTCACTGTTATGTTGAAATCACCGTATTTCTTGTGTTTTGAGAAGAAGACAGTGGTGGAGATGAGTTTGGCTCCCATAAAGCCAAGTTGAAAGCGTGAACAACACGGAGAGGCTAGTTACATGTAAATTGCAATTTGGTTTCGTACAAGTGAGCTTTACTACTTTTGCAGAGCTGGTCGGTAGCAACTGAAGAGAGCTTGGATTTCTTATATGAAGAGTCTGAACTGTACAGATAAGGTTCCTATTAATTTGTTAAAGAGATTGTGCTAAATATTTTGGTAAGATAACTTTCCTAGTTCCTTAAGTTTTGTTCCTTTGATCTTGTCATCCTC
>JAEMWC010000937.1:27500-47500 GCA_016490735.1 Pachyseris speciosa
TCCCAAAGGCGCAAAAAGAAAAACAACCAACGGGCGAAATAGGTTAAATTTTTACAAACGAGGAAGAAATTTATCTTTAAAGGGGCAGTGTCACGCTATTGTACCATCACTTTAAAAAGCTTAAAACTGCCAATGCGTCAGTAGAAACCTTAAAATAATGGTCTAGTTTTGCTGCCGAAGACTGTAGTACTGCATTGACACTATAAACTCCTGCATTCCATAAAAGATGACGAGGATGGAAATGAACTGAAATTCAAAAATCATCAAAAAAAAAATATTATGATTAGCTCTCCCTGCTAAAATTTCATTGGGATTCATCCTGCTGATTCTATAGGAGCATGTATTGCAAGATAACAGGTAAAAGGCAGTAATTTTGGCAGAATTGAACCAAAAACAGCAAAAATCCCGGTGACAGTGCTCCTTTAAACCTATTCCTAGGCCATTCGACTGATTGCTTTGGCTGTCTCTGTTTCCAAGCCTATATCACATTCAAATTCCACCCCAACATTGTAATGCATGTAGTATCCACAGTTTCAGAACGTTATAGTTACACATATAATTATATGTTATAGTTACTATATCGTACTAATCGCAGAATCAGCGCTGGTCGTGCTGGCAAGCCTTCCAAACGCTGGTCTTCCTGTGATCAGCTGATAACCATCACCGTTGCGCTCCACATAATCTTGACTGAAGCCAAGAAAAGTGAGAAGCCTGTGTTTCCAAAAGGGCCTTTCCCAAATACTGTTGTAGTCGATGAAATTTATCTTCTTTAGCTTACGGGGTAGATATTTGGAATCTACGTCATCAATTCTTATAACAACCAAACTGTTATCGTGTTTCTTGATACGGCGAAAAATCGCGAGGTCCAGTTCATAAATGCAGTCGTTACTCTTCAAAAAGTTTTTCGAAAACACTGCTATGACTTTGTAACTTTCATACACACTCTTCGCCATGTTTTTCGGATAAGCTATGCCAGGTTCAAAGTTCCGGTAGTGTATGCAGCATTTTAAATTATGTTCTTCTTCTAAAAAGGTAAGAAGTTCTTTCGTCCATAAGATGTCTTCGTGGTTGTATATTAAGAACGCGTGGTATTTGTAATCTGGGGACAGTAACATAAAAAATCAGGGATCACAATTAGTGTCTATTTACTAAGTTAAAATAGTGCCTCATAATGCTAATATGACGAAATTCACATCTTTCCTATCTAAGCCATTTTAAAATATAAAGAAGTAGTCTGAACGAGAAGAAGAATGCTGTGTACTATTTTTTCAAATATATCTTTTTGTTTCAGAGATATTCAAGTTTTTTAAATATGCAAATTAGCCACGCAATGACGCCATAAACTCTACTGAATTTTGATCAAATATGATGAAAAAAGATATCTCAGCCAATTTGTATCAGAAACGCTTGATTCTTCGCAGTACGATTCTACTAGATGCACTCCACAATACGAGTGTAACAGTATTGTTGCTGTGGTGTATTTGGACAGCGGTAGTTCCCAATTATATCGGAGAACTTGCGGTGTGCGTGAGAGCGGGAAAGTGACCAGTGATGTACTTCGTGTACTCGTAATGAAGCGTATGTTTTCAGCCTTCGTGGCTTCACTACACTACAAATTGTAGACGAGGATGTCGAATTCCGTGGAAAGAGCGTTACCGCTGTTAGATTTAAATGCTCTTCATCTCAGGTCGCGGATCATTGGCGCCAGTGGAAACAATCGTATCAGTATTACATCGATGGCAAGGGAATCACGAACGCTGTTCCAAAAAAGGCACAATTACTTCATTTAACGGGCATGACAGTCCAAGATATTTACGAAGATCTTCCAGATCCCGGACCGATCAATGCCGAGTAGGATGATGTATTTAAAGTGCACTCAAGACTGACTTTTTTCAAACAAATTCCCCTTCGTGTACTATATCAAATATATGGGAACATTAAGGAGAATTCACATGTTGATATGACATTGGGGATAAAAGGGTTAAATTTCGAAGTCATACGTACCTGAGGGTAGGGGAATGTTGCCTTTCTTGCGTCGCAAGAAATGAACCAAAAGACAAACAACCAGAAAAAGACCCACCAGGGATCCAGCCGAAATGGACACATAAGCAATTGTGCTACTGGAACCTAAAATATAGAGGGTTAATAAAAACGTCATTCTCCAACTATCTCCAACCTCTTGCTTTCCTGGCTCCACTTTTCCGCATAGCAACAATAAAGATAAACCGCTACGTCGGTTAAAAAAAAAAAGATTACAAGGCTGAATATCAGCTTCTATTAGTCGATGCAAAGGATTTATAAGAATTGTTGGCTATGTGCGGTTTGCATTTTGTGTGGAGTTACCAGCGCGATTGGTGGAAATAAGTTGACGTGTAAAAACATGAATACATTTTTTTTTGTTTCGGCCACACATGCAAGGGGTGGCTCTACTATTCGACATATCACCACTGTACAAGTTTAGCGCTTTTTCACTTCGCACCAACTAACTCTAACAATATGCATTTCTTCATGATCAAACATCAATGTCATAAGAATAACGAAAATGTTGTCGAAACAAATTGCCAAAAACAATGTTCTCCAAAGTAGTATCTTAGAAAATATAAGGATTAAGGTGAGGAGAATAAATAAGTTGATGGCAGGGTTTGCAGAGTTTTCTAAGCCTTCAATCCTTCAATCCGCAGGACCAAATACTCACCCTTTGTCGTGCTAGTGAAGGTCTTGGTTGTGTCTACCTCTTCTGAAAAGAGAAGCAAAATTGTCGCTATCACTTAGTTGTGATACTTAAACAAATCATAGAACCTGGGGTGCTTGATAACGTAATTTGGTGGGAACACTAGGGGAAATTTCACAGAATTCAGAACATGTCGTCGAGTGTGGTAGCTTTTCACAAATGCTTAGGAAAAACGCCCAAAACGTTGCGAGCAGACAAATTCGTATGTCCTCACCCCACCCCTCCTCGTCAAGGTTAAGAACCTGTTTATGTGGAAGTAGGGTGACATCTTCATTGATGTAAGAAGGATCAAAGGATATGTTTTATCAACTGACTGGATTTGTTGGAGTCGTCGAAAAAATAGAAAATATTCTTTGCTGTACCAGCTTTAGCATTAGGAATGTTTACATTTTAGTACGAGCCTCCTCCCTCCCCCCCCCCCCCCCCATTTGACAGAAAAGGTACCCCTTTCGTATCCCTTCCATTGACAAATGGTACCCCTTTTGCACGAGCCTCCCTCCCCCATTTGACAGAAAAGGTACCCCTTTTTTATACCTTAAACGGGAAGTTTTCTTGTCATTTTCACGTAGCGTTCAATAAATTAAAACAATAAAGTCATAACGTATGTGTGTTCAAAATATTTTAATGAAAGGCCCTTTTAAATACCTCAATGACAGATTTCCCCATCCTTTCATATACTTCGACTCGTCGAATCCCAACCCTTTCATATACCTGGAGAGTGAAAAAGGTACCCCTTTCGGGCGGAGCCTCCCCGTATAGGCCATTATAGGGAGTACCCCCTTCCCCCAGGGTACGAGCACGAGATCGAGTACAAGTACAGGGGTTATTAATCTAATAACCTTGAACTCTACTGGGAAGCCTATATCTAGCAAGCACATAGCGTAACCCTCTCTCAATGTGACACTATCTTTTACGTAGGTGAAAGCATATGGTATAGAGTGATCCCTCATTGTCATTGTCACTGTCATTGTCATTGTTAATGTCATAGTTATTGTTACTGTCGCTGTTTATGTTAATGTCCTAAACTTGGTTTACACGTGACGTCAGAAAAAACTAAATTTTTGAGTTTTTACCTACATCAGGTACAAGACATTTTAAAGATATATCTGCTGGCCTGGTTTTAGTTCGGTAGCCTGCTTTGTTTTGAAACTTGAGCAGTTTGAATTTGGAAGTTTTCAACAATGCGTGACATCTGGATTGTTTGTGAGAGACATGCCACGTTCACGAAAATGTCGATTCACCTCGTGTTTTCGAGTTCTGAATAAGAAATATGTTAAGAGAAGTGTCTATACTAATATTTTCAAGTTAAGTAGAGAGAAAAAATGCTTTCAGAGAGCCAAACTAGACGGCTCCAGATGTTTCTACTGGATTTCCGGCCGCCATGTTGGTGCCCCTCAGAGGAACACCAACGTGGCGTCTCCATGCTAAACACTATAATTTTGAGTAAAACCCTTTGCCGAATAACTCGAGTTCGGAGTATCGCACAGTCCTGAGACTTAAAAACGTTGTTTATTCATTACTCTTCTACAATAGGGCCATTTATACGGAAGAAAATAAGACGCGTCTTATCGGTCTAAGACGCGACTTAAATAAGACGCGAACTGATCGTATAAATGGTGCAAAATAGGCGTTCGCGTCTTGTTTAAGTCGCGTCTCACATAAGACGCGTCTTATCTTAGAACAGGGTTTTCAGCTGTTCTTATTTTGTTCGTGTCTTAATTAAGACGTGAACTTCCTCGTATAAATGGTTTCGCGTCCTTAAGGTGGGACTTAAGGTAAATTGGAGTGAAATTTTAAGGAGTTTAAAGAAAGGATTAAAATGTACAAAAATGTTTTTAAACACCACCAGACAGCTGACACCCCACAAGGGCACTGAAGGTTGCTGTGGAACTGTTTTGGTGTCATTTTACTAATTTTCCACTTCAAATTCCAATTTTAAACCTTCATTAAATCTTCAATATTCCTTATTTCCTTAAATTTAACAAATCCTTCTAGAAAAATTATCTCTTCCCAAATATGCCCAAAAATGACCAAAAACTTCATAAAATATCTCACAATACAGCTTCGTGGGATGAGCATAGAGATTCTGGATTTCTTGAAATGCGATCGAGATATTAACGTTAAATCGATGTTCAGAGACGCAAAAACGGTGTTTAGGTTAAGTCCCGCCTTAAAAAGACGTGAGCTGCAAGTACGCGTGCATAACGACAACAACAGCAACATGAGCTTGTCTTATGATTAGGTAGTGTAATTGGTTGCAAAGCTTTGCAAAAGATGGCCGAGAGAGCCAAAAGCGAATTCAGCATCTTCCTTCTTTAACATGCCTTCAGTCGCACCAATCCGTCGATCGTTTTCTTCCGACTCCTCTCGGATTTCTGTTGTATTCTTTGTATGCTACGGCGAGTTAATGAATTTTCTATAACAGCGTGGTCTTCATAAGAAAAAAAAACACCTCTGACAGTCTCTTCCTTCTTAAAATGACAGGACAGCACGCTTTTGTTTCTTGCTGCAGCGCGCCATTTTGGACTGTTGCTAATCGCAACATTGCATATCAGCGAGGCTGTATCAAACATAATACGCGAACCATTTATACGAGATCTCTGCGTGTTTTGTAGGACGCGAAGGTATAAACGGTACAGTTTGCGACTTATTTAAGTCACGTCTTAGATAAGACGCGTCTTATTTTCTCCCGTATAAATGGCCCTAATATCTCAATTTCTTGACTTCATTTATTGAAGGGTAAGTGATTTTATATTTTATTTGCGTGATACTTGTGTGACGTGCAAACCAAGAATTATCATCATAGTGACCGTCACCGTCATCCTCACCATGATCTTCATCGTCATCATTACCATCATCATCACCACCACCACCACCACCACCACCACCACCGTCATCATCATCATCATCATCATCACCATCATCATCACCACTACCACCACCGTCATCATCATCATCATCACCATCATCATCACCACTACCACCACCGTCATCATCATTATCATCACCACCACCACCACCACCATCATCACCACCACCACCATCATCATCATCATCATCATCACCACCACCACCCTCATTACCATTGTCAGTGCATCTCATTCTCGTCTTCGATGTTATCGTTATAGCCTGGTTTTCACTAGCGACGAAAGCACAAAGCCCAAGCATAAGTAGCTTATGCTAAGTGAAAACGAACACTACGCGAACGCAAGCATAAGCGCAAGCACAATGAAAACGAAAATTTTTGATCTTTGCGCTTGTGCTTGTGCTTATGCTTGCGTTAAGCCCGTTTTCACAGTGAAATAAGCGCTCTTGTGCTTGCGCTTGTGCTTGCGTCGTTAGTGAAAACCAGGCTTATCAGGATCATTAATTATCGTCACTATTTCTATTCATTAATTAGGCAACAGACTTAAACAATTAATATAATATATTGCGCACAACAAAGATCATGACTGCTTACTTGCAAGGGTTCCTCTTCTATAACGTTGCATTGTAATCCGTTCCTGTTCTATTCCATTTTGACTGGGACTTGAAGACGTCGGAAGCGCGACCACCTGCAATAATAAGCAACAACAAGAACGATTTTTGCAGAACTGAAAATGCGTTTGATTAATTAAGGAAAACACTAGAACAATGAATGCAAATGAAAATCTATGGTATAGTTCAGGAAACTGTATAGCTTCGATTCTATCCACTAAGGATAGCTGAATCCGAGTCAATTTTGATGGCCACTAGTGCGTCCGCACGTTTGCCTTACCTATATGAGATGTTTACTTCGTTTCAGATGTTCTCAAGGTGACGTCGATGAATCCGCCGCAACATGGAGGTCGCTTTCTCTCACGTTCGAGAGTACACAATGGGCAGATTTAGCAAAGACAACGTGACGACAATAACGACGACGCGCGCGGATCTAAAAAACAAACTTGACCAATAGCAGAACGGCAAATTGAGCACCGGAAGTCGTGTTCAGTCCTTTCCGCGCGCTTCCGCCTTCTCATTTGACGTTGCGTTGTCTACTGAACAATGTAAAGCGGGAATTTATTTTGGTCAGCATTCAATTTATTTTACTTACCGATATTAAGATCTCTTGTTTTTCCCACGACGGCATGATTTTGTAACTCGTTGTATTCTGAAGAAGCATACCAGAGCAAAGAAAGACTATCAGTAGAACAGATCTTCAAATAAAAGTAACTGAGAAGAAATGTATTATTATATTATTATTACTGTTCCTAGAAATTGTGATGTAGGTAGTGTTGGTTTGAATTTCTCGGTTCTTCGGATCACGAGTTAAATTGTCACTATCAACAGAAGAAAGTAAGCATTAAATCTTGATTTTCCGTTCCTAAATCACTTAGGCTACTTTGGAAACAAGTATATTCCATTTAGCCGTGCATCTTTTCAGTAACAGACCAAAGATGTCGTCAGAATGTGCTAACTACAAAAACGTGGCCGGCAGGCGAGTGCAACATTGATTTCCTAGCCATCTTTTGCCATCTTCTGTAAAATAATCTGTTATTAAACGGAAGCATGGCTAAATGAATTTATTTCTTTTATACAATAAAAGACAAAATACGCTCGACTGTGACCATCCGAGTCTTCTTTCCTCTTGTTAATTTGTACGTTGAGAAAACTTTTTTCCTTCGGTTTTCTACCTAGATTTCGTAGCTGTGAACAGCTTCAGCGACACTTTCTCTTTCGTCTTCCGGATCATCACCATGGTTGTCGACATGATCACGATGATCATAATGATGATGACGTTGATGTTGATCAGTCATGTTAATGTTGATGTTCATGGTGATGAAAACATCACCATAAACATCATCATCATCATCATCATCATCGTTATTGTTGTTGCTGTTGTTAACATTACTGAACCCAGCATCGGAAGCGTTACCTGTGGAACTAAAGAGGAGTTGACCGGCTCTACTGACCCAGCAGAGTAAGAGAGGCAATATCCGCTCCAGCGATCGGGAGAATCTGTACAACAGATAAGTATCCATAAACAAAAAAGTCCTAAGTTAACCTTTAAATTGAGAATTCTCTACGTGTTGCCAGAAAATTAAACGCATGGAATAGTAGTGGGGTGGGAATGGAGGACCGTAGACAGGGAGATCAAAATCACCCGCTTCGATTAACCTGTTATTCCGCCTCCCCCCCCCCCCCCCTTTTTTTTTTCTCCTGAGCTAAGGCATTTTTTCACGTTGCTCCTGCCCCAGGTAAATTTCCGCCTCACGCACTTTTAGAATTCCCGCTTCCAGCCCTCCCCTCGCTCCCCTCCCTCCCCTCCCTCCCCTTCCGTCCCTTATTCTCCCGGGCGTCGGGCCTCCTGCCTCAACCCCTCATTCCAAAGTAGCTGGGCTAAAATGAATGGACTTTAAGACAAGATATGCTTTGTTTTGTTTCTCTTGATGTTCTTGTTTGTTCTAGCTTTGTTTATTGTGCCACTGTAATCAAATAAAACAAACAGCGTGATATCCAACATTTAATTTAAAAGTAAAATGCGTTCGAGTATTGTTGTTCAACAGGTTTACCCTCTGAAATGAATATATCTGTTAGGTGCTGTCATGATATCAACACCGCTTTCTGCCCTAATAGTGACAACACAACTACGTGTTCTAAATACAGGTAACGAGATTAAGCTAACATTTGCATCACAACAGATACTGCGCCTTAATGAAAAAAATCGTGTTAATGCTGAAACATAAAATGTCGAGTGCGAGAAATGATCGATACACTTTTCGTTTCTTTATAGAAGATTTTTAAATATATAGTTTCCAAACTACAGCTTCCTTTGTGAACGTTCCTTTAACTCGTAACATATTACGTACTTCCCCTTCCGTTCTGAACCTAATCATAACACTGTTGAGTTGTCCGACAGCAAGAGAAAATAAGTCATGGTAATAGCACTGAGTGGAGTTGAATTCGGTCTGTGATCATACTCGTGATAACAAAATCGGACGACCGCGCAGCGGGAGTCCGATTTGTTTGTCACGACTATGCCTTTGCATCGCAATTCACTTCGAGTTTCTGAAGAGATTAAAGTCCCTCCGAACCATATTCCTCATATTCATTATTCCTTTCCTATGAGCGCGGACACCTAAGCTTTTCAATTCCAGACGAAACTCTCCATAAAAGTAATCTCTCAGTTCCTTGATCCAGCATCTGCCGAAAGTAATTTTCTCGGCCGAGCCATATCTACAGCTGAATTACATTACTTTTCTAAAATTTCGGACGATTTTAAATTCAGACCAAAAAAGTGTCCGAAAATAAAACCGTCCGAAATTTTTGCAGTACGGTGAAAAACTTTTAAGTACTTCCTTGGGCGACGTCATAGCATGTATTCGAGGAAAATTTACACGATATAGCTAGAACTTTGATTAGGCATGTTCTTTTTTATCACTAGAAAGAAAAATATTTGTTACTTTATGAAAAACATATTAACATTGTAGATACTGATTCAATTTTGAGCTGCAAAACCCTTAGTTTCCTTTATGGAGCGAACTGGAGTTGAGACCCTACTTGAGATTACGAGTTGATATAATTTAGAATTTGTGCTATTTTCTCGGCAGTGTATCTGTTATACCTTGAGAGTACTTGAGAGTGCAGTAAAACCGAAATTTGTCCGAAATTAGATAAAAAAGTGTCCGAAATTTTAACGTCCGAAAGTTTCGGGAAGTCACGTACTTTCAAAACATCTAACCATGTTTTTGTTGGAAGGGTAAGCGGTGGCAAAAGGAAAACTCGAGAAATTGTGAGCATTGCTTCAGAGAAATCTCAGCAGCCGGCTTTGCGCCTAACTTCGAGACAAGTGGGACCCTCGAGATTTGCGCTAGCTGTTTGACGAGACGGTTACCTATGGAAAGACCACAACACCCTCCACCCCTCCCCTCCCGTCCCCTGCGACACTGTCCTCACCACACATGTATAGTAATAATGATTTTTTCTCATTAATCTTTCAGGGTATTCCCTTCGTTACCTGTAAAAGGCTTCCACGACACCTCAGCATACCAGCCAGAAGCATTGCTCCCAGGGTCATTTTCTCTATCATGAAATGTGACCTTTACATTATTGATAACCCAGCGAGGGTCGCCTTTGTCCATTTTTTGGCAAACCGCTGGAAAAAAAAAAAGAATCATAAGTACGACTACCCTGCAAAGTAATACTCCTAGTCTGAAGTCAAATAATATTTAAATCCTAAACTCAGTGACTTACTACATGTAAATAGAAAGGGTGAACCACATCATTGTAGCTGTTGATTTTAAACGGGCTTCTACACATTACATGGGAGAGGCATTTGCAACTGAAGATGGCATAAGTATGTTTTGCTTTAAACTTAAAAGTGTTGTTTTATTTTTTCAAACTACTATTACCTTTTTGTTCACGGTTCAGCTCTCGACGTGTAAGTATATGACGACGGGGGTCACTCCATGTAACATCAAGATCTAGACACCAAAACAAAGGATCATTTCCGATTTTCAACACCAAAGAAGAGCTAGGCTAATGTTTTTGAGTTTCAATACAAGCCTCTTCTATTTCTCAGAAATCAATCACATACAAAGAAAACGTGTTTATCGTAACGCTCTGAAACCAAAAAGTGTTTCAGCACTTCCGGATTAAGGTCAGACATGAGTCCATTTAGAAGGCAAACAAAATTATAAGGACAGCATGTCCTTTCAGGATGATGATATCGAAAACTCTGTATTGCAACATTCGGTTTTCAACCTTAAAGCGGTGGACCTTGGTCTCTTTTTCCGAGGAAGTTGAAAAGAAACCAATCCGTATTTCATGCTATATCCATATCGACGTGTACATGCAGAAACAGGTCGACAAATTCTCACATTGAACAAATAGTTTTCCACTGTATCGATCTTGGTTAAGTCAAACAAAATATTGCAATTCAGAGCAACTCAATTACTGTTTGTGCCGTGGTTCACTTTGTTCGACCAAAATTACTAAAATTTCTAAGTTCACTAAGCAGTGATTACCTTTACTGACAGCCATACATCTTTCGCTACAAGAAATAGAGGAAGATTCCTGATGAAACAAACAAACGTGATCACCCAGTATTAATATTCTTAAAATAAATAACAGAAAGAGTAATCACGATATTAGCCTGCGAGAGCATTCTGTTTTTGCGGCTCTAGTTTCACCCGCCGAGAAAACATACAGTAAAAGCTCTGTTAAGCCCCTGGGGGCTTATTTAATTTCAGGCCTTATTAAAGGGGGGCTTATTGGAGAGGGGGGCTTAATAGAGAGGGGAGGGGGCTTATTTCAAATCTTTGAACACGCCGTTTTCGTTTTAAATAGTTTCTGTACAAATCTCAAACAACTTCAGTAAAAATTTATCATTCAAAATCGAGCAGGCAACAGCATTGTCTGTTTTATTTTATATTTGTTTAAAACAAACCAACTGAACTGCATAAAGTGTATTTCGTAAGAGGGAATAGGAGGGAATAATTACAAAATCTCGTGTCCCAAGGGGGGTGGGGTGGGGTGGGGTGGGGGCTTATTACAAAAAAACTGACTCCCAAACCGCGGGAGGGCTTATTAGAGAGGGGGGTTAAAAGAGAGGGGGGGGGGGGGGGGCTTAATAGAGCTTTTACGGTACTTTTCGGGCGGAAAGAAGCGACAACCGGAAATACGTTTGCGTTCGCAGGCTATCATGATATCAAAGTGGCGAAAAAACATTCATTTTTAGGTGGTTGATTGGCAAAATCGTCAAGTGTAGTGTTTTACGGAGAACTGGCCTAATTAGTAGAGGAAGCTTTGCAACCAACGGCTCAAAATAAACATGTTGAAATGGAACGTTTATCTCTTTTCTTCCCTTTTCGTTTTTGTTTGGGATGCCTGTGTCATCGGGTTGTAAGTCCGTCGATGCTAATGAGCTGCAAAGTTTGCAATGCATCGTGGACAGTGTATCCCACACATATACCTTTTGGGTACCTATTTTTGTAAGTGTTAACGGGTGAAGGGGTGGGGGGGGGGGGGAGGGTGGTAAGTTGCAAAAGACGGATATTTTAATGTTATTTTAATTTCGAACGGACATACTGCAAATCCACTCGACTTTTGCTGGCGCAATGAAATTTAGTTCGTCTTAAACTTCTTGCTGGGTGCCCCTGGACTTTGCCATAAATATTTTTTTGTTTCATTGAGATGAGTGAGAATGATTGACGGCTAATATCGGTCGACGCCGAACATTCATGAGCCGAACTTACTTTGAATTTGGTCCGACCCAAATAAACAAAATTAGGCCCGTTTCATACGTCGAACTTTACATGTGCCGAACCTAATTATTAGGTTCGGCACATGTAAAGTTCGACGTATGAATCAATTAGGAACGACACTTTTGTATTTGGGTCGACTCTGTCGTTCTATTCGACTGAGCTTGTCGAATAGAACGACAAAAGATCGACTTCGATTCATACGTCGAACTTCACATGTGCCGAACCTAATGCATAAATTATGTTAACGTATTTTTCAATGTAACCGCGCTTCTGATTGGCTATTTAGTGGGTTTTGGCGCCTGTGCTGACAGAAGTCACAGAAGCGTAACGACGGTTACGGTCAGGTTACCAGCATTCACGTTGTGCCAAATATCACGATCACGATCTCCTCAGCTGTCTCCTTGCCATAACAGAGCACAAATCACACGAAAATCAAAACAAGAATTTCCAGGCTTGGTGAATTATACTTTTTCAGTTTACTTTTTTCAGTTTTTCAGTTTCCATAATTTATGCATTAGGTTCGGCACATGTGAAGTTCGACGTATGAATCGAAGTCGATCTTTTGTCGTTCTATTCGACAAGCTCAGTCGAATAGAACGACAGAGTCGACCCAAATACAAAAGTGTCGTTCCTAATTGATTCATACGTCGAACTTTACATGTGCCGAACCTAATAATTAGGTTCGGCACATGTAAAGTTCGACGTATGAAACGGGCCTAACACGTCTCAGAAGGAGAGATTTTTTCTTGACATGACCCTGTGATCCCTGGATTATTTTGTTGCGAGTAATAAATGCCTTCATCACGTTAGGTTTCCCCCTGCTATGAAAACGCTTTAAAACTGCCAAGTTATGATAAAATTCGAAGAATCGCTTCCCAAAAGAAGCACGAAAAAGGCGAAGACTGCGAAGATCTGAAGAATTTTCCTCTCGCGTCCCATTTTACGTGCTGTGAAACACATAGTTCGAAATGTAGACGTAAATCTTTGAGATTAGTATCGCGTAATTTTATACTAAGCTTATTAAAAAATGCATATACATGTATAGACAAGTCTCTCAACAGAGCTCATTGCTGAATTCACTTTCAACCACGTTTGGAACATTTATTAAAATGAAAAAATACACCAAAACTATCTAAGCACGAGTAACCGCGATATCTGATTTCCTGTTTTTCCCAGTGTCTATACCATGGAATGGATTGACAACAATTAAAGTTCTAGCTTTCACATTTCGAAAGTCAGTAGATTTAGCTTTAGGAACTGAAGGAAGATGGCAAACGCCTAAGGTATTCTAGCGAGACCCCTTTCCTTACTTCAGACTTCATAACACAGTACGTAAAACTGCTTGTCTACGACAATCGATCACGCATTGCCATTTTCAGCGAACACCATCCGCTGTGTGACGATATTGTTAGTCCCAGGCCCTCAGGGGCTCATGCAGGTGGAAGAAAGTTCCCGGATAGGCTCCCTCGTTCTGTTCTGTAAACACAAGTTGTTTACAAGTACGTTATACCATGTTTGTATTCATGTTGACCCTATTGCAGCTTTCTTTATAGAATGCCTTATGATTAAAATACGGCGTTTGCACATTCCCGGGTAGCATCTGTTCCATACGGCAGATGAAGAGTCGATGAAATGTTACAACTTCTATCTAAAATAGACAAACATATATAAAGGTCCGGCCAAACGAGTGCAACATCATCCAACATTGTTGAATCCAACATTGTTGGACGATGTTGCACAGTGTTGAACGAGGTGGCCAAACGAATGCAACATGTTGGATTCAACACTTGGTGTCAAGAGTTTGGGACAAACCCGTGCCATATTGTCTTTGTTAGCCCAGAAAATGCGCATGCGAGACCGATAAGTGTGCATAAGTCTTTCGACCACCGCGTAAGACAATCTTCTTGCTTTCACTGGTATTAGAGTTTCAGCTACTCCTTTTCCCTTTCGCTTTCTTTTGAAGCCAGAGAGATCGCTTGTGTTAGAGCTCTCTTCGTCGAGAGATTGAGAACTTTGCTCGTTCGTGATACTGTATCTTGAACACTCACGCAGCAACGTGCGAAGCAAGAAAATCAATGAAAGTCAGCTTAGTGGGCATGCGCGCGTTCAACATTGTTGAAAACATGGCCAAACGAATGCAACATTATTGTTTACACCTGAGAACAAAAGAAATGTTGGATAATGTTGACGATGTTTGATAGATATCAAATATCCAACATCATGCAACATTGTGCAACATGGTGGCCAAACGAGTGCAACATGTTGGATTCAACAATGTTGGACGATGACGCATCAGCATGTTGGATCCGTTTGGCTAAAATCAAAATGGTTTGGGATTTCGTGTTTCAAAAGCGTTCGTGACACCTCTACTAACTATGGTGACAATTAGCACCCTCTTGTATAATTTCAGCGGTTCCATTTTCTGCATTTTGAACGAAATACTTGCAGACTGAGTACAGAAC
Source organism: Pachyseris speciosa (assembly GCA_016490735.1). Classification (NCBI taxonomy): domain Eukaryota; kingdom Metazoa; phylum Cnidaria; class Anthozoa; order Scleractinia; family Pachyseridae; genus Pachyseris; species Pachyseris speciosa. The sequence continues at coordinate 41,918 of JAEMWC010000937.1, forward strand.
AGAAACACGCTTACTCTTACGCCAAACCATGTTTATCCAAATATTGAAACATTGGTTTTGACCTGAAAGAACCCAGGTTCGAAAGCGGAAAAAATTTCTAATCTTGTCGCCTCAAAATTCTTAGGGTTGATAGATACTGAGAAGTAAGTAAGCTAAAGTTTTTCGGTAAAATGTGTGCGCTCATTCACAGATTCAGACTTCAAACCAAATCACAAGCCTCAGGCACTCAGTCCAGCATTTGTAAACGAACAATTTCAGTGTAAAACAAAGAACTGCCCGTCACTCACCTCGTCATCCATGACCTGAATTCGGATCGCGTGATCACCACACTGACACAGACGCCGTTTTTCTGGTAGACGTTTTGATTCCTCGGCCAGCGCTGCCAGCAATATCAATAAAGACACTGCAAGAACTCGAAAAGCCATTCAGTACTTGGGTTGTGAAGCGCTACATAGAGGGTAACGGGCGAAGAACAGCCTGAGATGTCCTGTGGAGATCTAGAAATGACAAATAGCATGTGCATGATGTCAGCATCCGATCGCACCCGTGTCGAAACGATCAATGTTGTTACAGTATTGGCGCTCACTGTTCGCAATGTATAAAGAATCAAATGGTTGGAACTAATCATGCTAGAACACAAACAAAATTTAGGATCAAGAATTGCAACAAGCAGGTTACGAAACTGAGCCATCTTAATTTCCTCAGGTGATAACCGAAATCGATATTGTACACTTAAATAGCAACCTACACGACATTCAAACAATACGCGCTGCGGCGATCCTCATACACACAAATGCTCACTTAGCAAGGCCGTCCTCACCCGATTGCCAGTTAGTCTTTTGCTTTATCTTGGGCCTTCCTTCCTGCTACGTATGTCTCCATTTTCTTCACCGATGTTAATATAACCTTCCAGCATTATGAAAGGCTTTGGCGTCATTATCATGTTACATTTCTTTAATATGCGGAACTCATAAGGCCCACCAATAACAAACGAGAAAGCTTTAACAGGGTTACTGGGGAGATTACCACTACCATGTTATTATGTTAATGTTTCCTTTGGTTCCCTCAATACAATCCCTCTTTCACTTATTTTAAAGATGCAACTTCGGAAGGATTAAAACAAAAATGAAACTCTTGAATTCAAATTAATGGTGAGCCGAAGAGAAAGAAGCACACTCCCCAGCTCTGGCTCTAAATAAATGTAAGCTTCACAGAGAAGCGCTTTCTAGAAGTACCTATTATATATGCTACCAAGCAGCGGTGTTTAAGGTTTGAATTCGCCTAACGAGGAACATCAAAAGTGTAAACACTCGAGATGAATAATGTCATTTCTATGCCACTCGTATTGGTATTTTCGACAGATAAATATTTGGATCATCTTACACTGCAGAGAAAGCTACATGATATGCACCTATCAATGTTAAGCTGCAGGAGGGGGAGGAGAGGGGGAGGGGAGGGGAGGGGAGGGGAGGGAGGCATTTGACCTTGCATCATTTTTTTCTGTTCAAATGCCCAACCCTAGGGATGCTATCCTCTGGAGTTACTGGTGATAAAAATATAACAAAATAAAAATGAAATGCAATTCTGGACATTCTAAACAAAATTCAAAATAATATTGATAAAAGATTATATTCTCGTGGCATTTTTATTGACTTAAAAAAGGCCTTTGACTCGGTTAATCATTCGATATTGTTACATAAATTGATTATAGATCTCATAGTGCTTCTCTTTTTGCTATTTCGGGAATTCTGCCGATAAAAATGCTTTACTTTAAATTGGTTGCCTCTCTGCTAAGTGACATCGTAAATCATTGTACCCTCCCAACATTTCTGAACTTTTTACTCGCTCTGAACAGCTAGGTCATTCCTACTCTACTCGTTTCTCAGTAGCTGGAAAATTCTATATAAAACAGGCGAGAACAAATCATCATTTACTTTCTTTTTCTAGGTTGGTGCGAAAATATGGAATGGTATCCCCCTTGAACTTCGTAAGCTAAGGAAAGCACACTTAAACTGACGTAAATTGACTCACCTGCTTTGGAAGATTCTTGAAACTATAAGTAGATGAAATTTTGACTTGCGCTATATTGACCTTTCTAGCTCATGTTTGCTTTTTAGCTAACTAGCTTCTCTTTGACCTTTAAGAATCACTTCCTTATTTTCCCATCAGGCAAATGTAATGTAGTCATCTTTATATATGTGTAACTGTAACTGGTTTTGTTATAACTCTCAACATTATTATTACTTTGTGTGTGTGTGTGTGTGTGTGTGTGGGTTTATTATACAGTGTCTATTAAGTAGCTCGCCTAGAATAGCTGTGCTAACTGCGGGCTACAAAGGCCTTTTTTATGTATAAATAAATAAAGTCAATCAAGTCATAAAGTCAATAATTAACAATTATTCACCGAAGTGAAGGTGAATTGTGGTGGATATTATCGAGCCGCGAACGCACCAATCACGACCAGCCACGGTGCTTCTTATTCTCACACGACTATATCTACCAATTTAGTTGTTCACTTCAATCAAGGAACACAGTATTTTATCACAGGAGCTCTTCTGGCAAGAGCAGACAGGCAGGCAGACGCTGAATACCTCGAATCGCCCGCTCGTGGTCTGGCATAAGCACGGTATGACCTGTCTATTATTACCTCAAGACTTGACCATCGCTATGGATGTCGAATTGAATCCTGGACCTAAACCTTATCGCAGATGCCGGGCTGGTCGTCGAGAGAAGGAAAGACGATCCTCTAAAAATATAAAATTGAAGCTGTTATTTCACGTCGCCGCGTGCATGGAACAGGGGCACCCAACGAGCCAAATCAAGCAAAAGCTGTAGAAAGGCGTTTTTTAAGTTCCTTAGTGTGTTTGAAGTCTGTTTAAAGTGATGTTTTCATAAGCTAGAAGAAGTTCATCTGTTCGGATTCCCTAGCTGAAATTTTAATTTTCCGATAAAGTTAGGGAACAAAGTCTTCTTTTGAGAAAATGCAAGCTGAAATGAACTTTCCACGAATTCTTTCTAGGGAACTTTTTCTTTCCGAAAATGCTAGCAGACGTTTTTTGACTGTCAAAAACAGCAATTACGACCTTTCCGAAAACCTCAGGGGCTATGATTTCGAAAATGCGAATCTTTTAGGCCACGTTTTATTCACGAAAATCCGAGTGCACTCTTTAGTCGACGCCGAAAGCCCAAGGCGAATTACCCTCCACCGAACAGATATCTACCGAAACTTGTCGTTGGGTGCCCCTGATGGAATGACTGATTTGCATAAAGGTTCCAACTTGAATAATCTTCGTGATCTTAAACCTATTCCAAATAGGCCTTTAAAGTACCAACCTCTGGCTCATTTTGCGCTTTGGAACGCAAGATCCATTTCAAGAAATTCCACTTTTATCTACGAACTGCTATTGTCGAGAAAGATTGATATTCTGGCAGTGACTGAAACGTGGCTGAATGGCGACCAGATAACTTTAAAGATCTTCTAACTGCAGTCGGTCTGAAGCAGAATGTCACACTGTAATTCTACTCACAAACGAGGCCATATACTTGACCTCCTCATCACACGTGTCGATGAAGAGCTGCTTGGTAGTTTGGACATCATTAATAATACATTATCTGACCATGCTGCGATCACGTGTAAACTTGAAATGCCTCGACCACTACCTTCAAAGAGAGTTATTACCTTCCGCAAGATGAGGAACATTGATATGGATTCCTTTAAATCTGACCTTAAGCGCCTACCGATCTATAACCTACATCTGGACGATCCTGATAAAATCGTGTACCACTACAATGCTGACCTCTCTGATCTACTTGACAAGCATGCCCCTGAACGCACACACGCGGTTACTTTACAACCTCATTCACCGTGGTTTAATGACAGTCTTAGAAAACTCAAACTGAGAAGCGCCGACTCGAACGTCAGTGGATGAAGTCTGGCCTGGAAATTCATAAACAAATAATTAGCAAGCATATGACTGAGTACAGTACGCAGTAGTTAAAGCGACCAAGACAGAATGCTACAAGAACAAGATTGCTGACGCTGACCAAAACCGTTTGTTTAAAGTTATAGATAGCTTCTTTCATGTTGAAAAGGCTGTGTCTCTTCCACGTCATGACTTTGACCTGACGCTAGCAAATATGTTTGGTAAATTTTTCCAGGACAAAATTCAAGACATCCGTAATCAGATAGTCAGTGATTTCACGATCACCGACGCTGATCCAGTGACTGCCTGTATTTTCCCCATGTTTACTGAGGTGTCAGTAAAGTCTGTCAAGAGTACTATTATGGCATCGAACTCAAAGACCTGTCCTTTGAATCCTTTTCCTACAATTCTACTTAAGGATTGCATAGATTTTATGGCGCCAACTATCACTTATCTGGTAAATGCTTCGTTTTCCTGTGGTGTATTTCCGTCAGCCTTGAAACATGGTCGTGTTACTCCGGTCCTTAAGAAGAATGGACTTGATCCTGAGGTTTTCAAGAATTATCGGCCAATCACCAATTTACCATTTCTATCCAAAGTTCTAGAAAAATCTGCTTTGTCTCAAATGTATTCTTATCTCCTATAAAACGACTTATTCCCTGCAACACAATCGGTTTATCGTAAGGACAACAGTACTGAGACAGCCTTACTGCGTATCACCAATGACATTTTGCAAGCCACCGATAAACTGAACACGAAGATACCATCCTTGTTCTACTTGACTTGTCAGCGGCGTTTGACACCATTGATCATGAGGTGTGATTGAATAGGTTAAATCAGAGATTTGGCTTTAGAGATCTGGCTCTTAATTGGCTTGCTTCGTACCTGGCTGACCGCAAACAATCGGCCCATATAAGATCTGCTGTCTCAGTGGATAGTCAGCTGCGTTTTGGCGTTCCACAAGGATCAGTCCTGGGACCTGTCCTGTTCTTCATGTATGTTGATCCAATTGAGGATATTGTCCTATCTCATGGCCTCCGTCCTATGTTCTATGCTGATGATAGTCAGATTTACCTCACAATTGGGCTCAGAAATAGAAATGTATCCATCGGTAAAATCGAAGATTGTATAAACCACATTATTGGCTGGTACTCCAATAATTTCTTTCTCTGCAACTCAACCAAGACCAAAGTTATTTACTTTTCTTCAAAGTTTATCAACAATGACCCTATCCCTTCCATAAATATTGGTGCTAATACCATCAAAAGAATCTGCCGTATGCGATCTTGGTGTCGTTTTGGATAAACATCTCGACATGTCAAGACAAGTCAATAATATCTGTAAATCGGCGTCCCTAGCAATACATAATATTGGGAAGATTAGAAATTACTTAGATCAATCCACTGCAGAGAAGCTTGTCCACGCTTTTGTAACAAGTAAAATTGACTTTTGCAACAGTCTCCTATTTGGGCTCCCGAAAAAGCAACGTGATAAATTGCAACGTATTCTAAATGCTGCTGCTAGAATTACTACAAAAACTAAAAAATGTCAGCACATATCTTCGGTACTACGTAAGCTGCATTGGCTCCCTGTTACCAAAAGGATTGAATTTAAGATTCTAACCATGACCTACAAAGCACTGAATGGAATGGCTTCATTC